>CM065590.1:330836565-331047239 GCA_033119425.1 Bufotes viridis | reverse complement strand
TAGCTGCCTTTAAAAGACAGCTAGGTTTATGCAAGTGGGTCTCTCTGTGTGTTTGGGATCTGAGCCCTGTGCTGGGCTGAAGAGTGGGGACCCGGAAAAGGGTACCGGAAAGCTTGCAAGACAGAGGCCTGGGACTGGCTCTGTCTGTATGGATTGGGGGGCACAGAGCGACACCAAGGCTCGGGCCGCAGGGTTCTAGTCAGGCGGACTAGAGAGCCCAGCTCTACAAGGGAATTGGTTGCACAGCCTTGGGGCTGGTGGAAGTACCAAGAGGTAAAAGCTGCACTACTGCCAGGTGTGAACTGACACCTAGGATCCCAGGTGAACTTTGTTTCTGTTTTGCTGTGCAAGATCAAGCACCAACATTGTTTTGTTTTCTGTGTGTGAACAAGCACCAAAGCCTGAAAAGTGACTGTTGTGTTGTGCCTAAAGTGTGAATAAACACTGCAGATTGATTTACAACGTGTTTTTGCCTCTATACTGCACCCGCCTACCTTGTCTACCAGAGCGACTCCCCACACCACCTATTGCAAAACCGAAGTGTGAAATCGGAAAAGACAGATCTTATCACGTGTCGCGCACACACATGTCCCTTTGTAGCAGAGTATTACCATGTAATAAAAGGTTCAGGGTGGCTATTAGGAACGACAATGAGTGAGAAACATGACCAGTAATTTAGTCATAAAAGGGTAAAGAGTTGTTGAGAGGATAGGTGAAAGAGGATAGAACAAGTAAACCAGTGATCACATGCTTAATCTGTGAGTCAGTCATCTTCTGTAAGTCTTCTTCTTGTGCTTGTGCACCTTTTCATGGTGAACTGTCTCCCATGGGACAGGTTGTGGAGGAGCTGATGGAACATTGACGTCTGCAGTAGGTATCCAGTCTTGAATATCCAGATCTTTAATCTCCATCAAATTAAGAGCGTCCTTCAGGTCCCCATGAGATTTGATAATCAATTTCTTATCTTTCCAGGACATTAGGAGACCAAAGGGGAAAAGCCATCTGAAGGCAATCCTGCCGTCTCTCAGGAGATCAGTGAAAGGTCTCAGTATGCGCCTTTTTGTTAAGGTGGATGGTGCGAGGTCCTGGAACAGAAGAATTTTGGCATTCTTATATTCTATAGTTGTTTGTTCTCTGGCTCTTTTCATTATGAGATCTTTTTGAGCAAAGTTGAGGAATCTGCAGATTATGTCTCTGGGAGGTTCTGATGGTTTGGGTTTGGGGCGCAATGCTCTATGTGCTCTTTCAATGACGATTGGGTCTGTGTAATCTTCTCCAAGTAGAGCTTGAGCAATTTCTGTGATCGCTTTATTTATAGCTTCTGACTCCGGTATACCCCTGAATCTTTTATTGTTTCTCCTCCCTCTGTTCTCCTGCAGTCTTCTCTAGATGGTTAAGGTGCTGTTTGTAGGAGTCAAGTGAGTCAGATATCTGTGATGCATGGTTTAGTAGTGCAGCAGATGACGACTCAAGAAGGTCTACCCTTTGGCCTACTTAAACTACTTCTATTTTAATGTCTGTCAATTCTTCCAGGACTGGGTTTAGAGCCTTGGACAATGCTTGTGAGAGAAAGTTTCTAGAGAACTGAGAGTCCATATCAGGATCCATAGTTTCTTCAGTGTCACTGCCCCGTGGAGTTTGCCTGGGTGTGGAACGAGCTGACTTCATCTTGCCTGTTTGATTTGGCATAGCAGAAGATGATTGAGTAGATTTTATAACGTAATCTCTAAGACTGGTTTGGGAAGGGCTTATAAAGCGGTTTGGTTTAGGATGACTGAAACCAGGACCAGTATATTTTCCAACTTTCACCATAAGAGTAGAGGTGTCGGGAACATAAAATTTTCCGTTCGCGAACGGCGATCGTGAATTTCCGCAAATGTTCGCAAACGTGCGAACAGTGCGAACCGCCATCGACTTCAACAGACAGGCGAATTTTAAAACCCACAGGGACTCCTTCTGGCCACAATAGTGATGGAAAAGTTGCGTGCCGGAGGGGGATCCATGGCAAAACTCCCATGGAAAATTGCGTAGTTGACGCAGAGTGTGGCAAGTTGAATTCGCAATGCGATTAATATAACCTGCATTAATTGCATTGCGAATTCAGTTTAGAGCTGAGTTCCTAATGGTTGTATTGCTAGAATATAACGAAGATTGAATTCTCAATCTTCGTTATATTCTAGCGATACAACCATTAGGAACTCGGCTCTAAGTTGTAATCGTAATGCGAATAATACTTACAATTATTAATCGCTTTGCGAATCCATTTGATGCCTCTATTTGATTGTATATGACGGTTGACTATGACTACCACCAACAATCTGCTGCCACCGAGGCAAGATATCTGAACCCCCCAGGGGCCATTTGGGTCTTTTTGATAGAAAGCGCATAAAAAACGCATGTGCGTTTTTAATTTTTTTTTATTTTTTTTTGTGTATTTTGCCACATTTGGATTCGCAAAGCGATTAATAATTGTAAGTATTATTCGCATTGCGATTACAACTTAGAGCTGAGTTCCTAATGATTGTATTGCTAGAATATAACGTATATTCTAGCAATACAACAACCATTAGGAACTCAGCTCTAAATTGAATTTGCAATGCGATTAATGCAGGATATATTAATCGCATTGCGAATTAAACTTAGATCTGAGTTCCTAATGGTTGTTGTATTGCTAGAATATAACGAAGATTGAGAATATAGTGCTATATTCGTTATCTTCGTTCTATTCTAGCAATACAACCATTAGGAACTCAGATCTAAGTTGTAATCGCAATGCGAATAATACAGGTTATATTAATCGCATTGCGATTTACAATTACTAACACTGCAGCTTCAGAATGAATCTAAGATGGATTCTGTTCTTGCGTTTAGATAGGAGGTGGGAGGGTCTGGGAGGGAGGGTATGCTGATTGGCTGGAATGTGTCTGCTGACTGTGAGGTACAGGGTCAAAGTTTGCTCAATGATTAAGTATACGGGCCAACGCGAACATCGCAAATCTTCGCCAGCCGCGGCGGACGCGAACAAGCTATGTTCGCCGGCGAATAGTTCGGGACATCTCTACATAAGAGTGAGTTCTAATGTTTAACACTTCAGTTCAGTAAATTAAGCTTCTATCAAGTAGTGTATAGATGGAGGAAGTTCATATAGTATCTTCAGAAGTGGGTGGGCAGTGGTAAAGACTGATGTTGCTGATGGAAATCTGTTGCCCTGTTTTGCTTTATAAGGTCACATTTCAGCTATTAAGTGTTTCATTGGTGTCTGTACTTATAGCGCACTAAGAGCATGCTTTCCCCATAGGTATGGACACTTAGAAGATGGACATTTTGTTTAACTGGAGGTAACCCAATTATTAAGGCAGGGTACTTGTCACTGAATTGAAGATACAATGCTCACTATATCTTTTGAGTTAGAGACTTTTAGTTTAAAGCTGGGGTAGCAACATATATTTGCAGGTTGTCATATAGCATTATCAGGGCCCTTTGAGGTCCATGAATGCGGTACCTTGCTGTGTGAGTAGATGGCCCTGGGTGCTTGTCCCTTGGTGTAAGGGCTATAGGCCGTGGGGTGTCCGTGTGGGGTACCTCTGGAACACCTATCGCTGCGTGGATATGTTGGCATCTGCGGCGTCTTCCTTGCAGGCCTCCGGTGGACGTGGCTCAGGTCAGGCCATTCTAATGTGCCTGTTTGTAGAAGCAATAGGCGGTGACCGGGCATGCGGTCGAGCGGTCAAGCGCCTGTGTGGCTGGCAGGGCATGGGCTGACCGGCCCTCCACAGTTTGGGAACTAACCAGCTGTGTGGTCTTGGGTATCCCCTAGGTAAGTATCCGTTTGTGGGGCCCGGGCAGACAGACTCCGCGGTAGCCTCTTAGCTGCTCAGTTAGGCCTGACTAGGCCGCTATGCGAACTCCGGAACCGCGGCACCAATCTTCACCAGAAAGGCCTTGATCGATAGTCCACACTCTCCTGATGTTGGGTCCCCTCTCCTTGAGTTGATTTTGAGTGGCAGGGATGGAGGATGCCGTTAGATTAGGGAATCGGTGCTGGAGCTCTAAGATCTGCTTCCTTCCAGCGCGGCGGTTGGACACGCCCCAGGGTGCAGAAATTCCTAAACACCAGACAGTGAAAATCAATTCAGTTAATCGAACACACACAACACCCCCCCCCCCTTTCACTCAAACTATTAACAAACTATTTACAAATTTTCTTAAAAATATATTAAAATAACTATAATGCATTACTATATAAACAAACAAAACTATATACACACCTTATCCTTAACTTAAGACCAGTGACATCCAAGTGGCTCAAAGGGTGGGTTCCTGCACCAACATAGTCCCTGGCCTGGAACACAATTGTCCAGCAAGGGCCCAGTTCTGGAGGATGAGGAGGATAAGTAGGATGAGGAGGATGAGGAGGAACCGTGTTCTCAGCAGGGTGGCACCCAAGCCAGCTCACGGGCAACTGGGTCACCATCAGCACCTCAGAAGGCTGGGTTAGCATTGGCGAAATGTGGGAAAGCTTTATCAAGCTACTGTTTTGGGTCCCTGACCTAGAAGGGGCCCATCCAGAAGGAGGAGGAGGACTAAAAGACTTTGTCAGATCCCCCTCAACAGTATTATACAATTAAATTAGATACAGTGGCAGTATAGACAGTGTAGAAAGCGAATGGAAAATAAACCCAAACAGCCTTACACACTACACACTCCACACCCCCCACCCTTTTCACTTAAACCATTAACAAACTATTTACAAATTTACTTAAAAACATATTAAAATAACTATAAGGCAGCTAAACTAACCATATAAAGAAACAAAACAATATACACGCCTTATACTTAACTTAAGGCCAACCAAATACAAGTGGATCGGAGGGTGGGTATCTGCACCAACATAGGCCCTGGCCTAGAACACAATTGTCCAGCCAGGGGACAGTTCTGGAGGATGAGGAAGAGGAGTAGGAGGAACGCTGGGGGATACAGAGGACACAGACGATATACCTCCCTCAAAGAGGATAGCTTGTCCTTGACTCTGGACAGCCTGGCAGACATGAGCGACTACATGCTGCAGTGCCTGCGCAATGACCGCCCAGTCACTGCCACATTCTAACTTTTGCTGATTACTGGGTGGCCACCCTGCTGCATCCCCATTACAAGACAACGTGCCGTCCTTAATTCCCTCACTGGAGTGTAATAGGAAGATGAGCCCGCTAGTAGACACGCTGCTGATGGCATTCACACCTGGCACCAGGGACTCAGTGGAAGCACAAGGTGAAAGCAGAGGAGGAGGAGGAAGAACTTGCCAATGCAGCTGGGTCACCAGCAACACCTCAGAAGGCAGGGTTAGCATGGGCAAAATGTGGAAAAGCTTTGTCCTCACGCCACAACAACCTGCACCACCAGCAGATCTGGAACATCTTAGCAGGAGGCAGCATTTCAGAAACATAGTGGAACAGTACACGCAATGACTGATGGATCTGCCTAGGAGAATAGCTACAGGGGAATCAAGGGAAGCAACTGCTTTGGGACCGTGACCTACAAAGGGCCCATCCAGGAGGAGGACTAACAGTATTATACAATGAAATTATATACAGTGGCAGTATAGACAGTGTAGAAAGTGAATGAAACAGCTGCTGGGCCTGGTCTGAGAGAGCGATCTTTAGTAGCCACAGGCATAGTGTCATGAAAGGAAGGGTTTGCGCAAAAATTACTGGGGGAGTGGGGCCCCATTCAAAAATTTGCTGTGGTGCCGAATCATTTCTAGCTACGCCACTGGGTCTGCCCCATTTAACTTCTGGGTCATCAAATTGGGTACATGTCCTGAGGTTGCACTTTACGCCTTGGAGGTGCTGGCCTACCCTGCAGCCACTGTATTGTCTGAACGTGTGTTTAGCATGGCTGGTGGCATTATCACAGACAAGTGCAGCTGCCTGTCCGCAGACAATGTGGGCAAGCTTTCGTTTATTAAAAAGAACCAGGCATGGATCCCACAGGACTTGTTTGTACCTTATGCAGAATAGACATGTATTCCGGCCTCACCCAATCACTGTTATACTACCGTGCACTTACACTTTGTTTTATTTTTTATATTTTCCCAAGGTTTTGGGGTCTACACTAATTTAGAAAAAAAAATAAAAAATTAAAAAACTGTTATTGGCGACTACCTTTGGCTTCACAGCCCAAAAAGGCTTTATTTCATGCAAGAATGTAACACCCAACAATTTAAAATCTATCCTTTGCCGGACAGTATTAAACTTGGCCAGCCACAACTGGAATCACTGATTAACGGTATTGTTATTTTGGCAATTGAATTTCACGCCAGAACAAAATCTATCCTTTGCCGCACAATATTAAACTTGGCCAGCCACAGCTGAAACCACTGAATTATGGTATTGCTATTTTTGCAATTGAATTTCAATCCAGAAGTTAATATATCCTTTGACGGACCCTATGAAACTTGTCCAGTCACAGCTGGAACACCAGATTTACAGTATTTCTATTTTTACAAATGAATTTCACCCCAGAAAAAAAAATATCCTTTGCCGGACACTATTGAACTTGACCAGCCACTGCTGGGACACCAGATTTAGGGGATTGCTAATTTGGCAATTAAATTTCATCCCAGAACAAAATATATCCTTTGCTGGACACTATTAAACTTGGCCAGCCAATGCTGGGATACCAGATTTAGGGGATAGCTATTTTGGCAATTGAATTTCACCCCAGAAAAAAATCAATCCTTTGCCGGACATTATTAAACTTGGCCAGCCACAGCTGAAACCACTGATTCACGGTATTGCTATTTTGGCAATTTAATTTCACCCCAGAACAAAATATATCCTTTGCCGGACACTATTAAACTTGGCCAGCCTCAGCTGAAACCACTGATTTACGGTATTGCTATTTTGGCAATTGAATTTCACCCCAGAAAAAAATATATCCTTTGCAGGACACTATTAAACTTGGCCAGCCACAGCTGGGACACCAGATTTAGGGGATTGCTATTTTGGCAATTGAATTTCACCCCAGAAAAAAATCAATCCTTTGCCGGACATTATTAAACTTGGCCAGCCACAGCTGAAACCACTGATTCACGGTATTGCTATTTTGGCAATTTAATTTCACCCCAGAACAAAATATATCCTTTGCCGAACACTATTAAACTTGGCCAGCCTCAGCTGAAACCACTGATTTGCGGTATTACTATTTTGGCAATTTAATTTCACGCTAGAACAAAATATATCCTTTGCCGGACACTATTAAACCTGGCCAGCCACAGCTGGGAAACCAGATTTACGGTATTCCTATGTTGGCAATTGAATTTCATACCAGAACAAAATCTATCCTTTGCCTGACACTATTAAACTTGGCCAGCCACAGCTGGAACACCAGATTTACGGTATTATTATTTTTGAAACTGAATTTCACCCCAGAAAAAATTATATCCTTTGCTGGACACTATTACACTTGGCCAGCTACTGCTGGGACACCAGATTTAGGGGATTGCTATTTTGGCAATTTAATTAAACCCCAGAAGAAAATATATCCTTTTCCGGACACTATTTAACTTGGCCAGCCACTGCTTGTATACAAGATTTAGGGGGTTGCTATTTTGGCAATTGAATTTCACCCCAGAAAATTATCTATCCTTTGCCGGACACTATTAAACTTGGCCAGCCACAGGTGAAACCACTGATTTACAGTATTGCTATTTTGGCAATTGAATTTCACCCCAGAAAATGATCTATCCTTTGCCAGACACTATTAAACTTGGCCAGCCACTGCTGAAACCACTGATTTACGGTATTGCTATTTTGGCAATTTAATTTACTCCACGAACACCTTTGCCAGACACTATTAAACTTGGCCAGCTTCAGCTGAAACCACTGATTTACGGTATTGCTATTTTGGCAATTGAATTTCACCCCAGAACAAAATATATCCTTTGCCGAAAACTATTAAACTTGGCCAGACACTGCTGGGACACCAGATTTAAGGGATTTCTATTTTGGCAATTGAATTTAACCCCTGCAAAAAATATATCCTTTGCCGGACACTATTAAACTTGGCTAGCCATAGCTGGGACAACATATTTCGGGGATTGCTATTTTGGCAATTGAATTTCACCCCAAAAAATTATCTATCCTTTGTCGGACACTATTAAACTTGGCCAGCCACTGCTGGGACACCAGATTTATGGTATTGCTATTTTGGCAATTGAATTTAACCCCAGAACAAAATATATCCTTTGACGGACACTATAAAACTGGGTCAGCCACAGCTGAAACCACTGATTTACGATATTGCTATTTTGGCAATTGAATTTCACCCCAGAACAAAAGATATTCTTTGCTGGACTCTATTAAACTTGGCCAGCCACAGCTGAAACAACTGATTCACAGTATTGCTATTTGGCAATTTAATTTCACCCCAGAACAAGATAAATCCTTTGCCAGACACTATAAAACTTGGCCAGCCTCAGCTGAAACCACTGATTTACGGTATTGCTATTTTGGCAATTGAATTTCACCCCAGAACAAAATATATCCTTTGCCTGACACTATTAAACTTGGCCAGCCTCAGCTGAAACCAATGATCTACGGTATTGCTATTTTGGCAATTGAATTTCACCGCAGAACATAAAATATTCTTTGCCGGACACTATAAAACTTGGCCAGCCTCAGCTGAAACCACTGATTTACGGTATTGCTATTTTGGCAATTGAATTTCACCCCAGAAAAAAAATTATCTTTTGCCGGACACTAGTAAACTTGGCCAGCCACTGCTGGGACACCAGATTTAGGAGATTGCTATTTTGACAATTTAATTTCACCCCAGAACAAAATATATTCTTTGCCGGACACTATAAAACTTGGCCAGCCTCAGCTGAAACCACTGATTTATGGTATTGCTATTTTGGCAATTGAATTTCACCCCAGAAAAAAAATTATCTTTTGCCGGACACTAGTAAACTTGGCCAGCCACTGCTGGGACACCAGATTTAGGAGATTGCTATTTTGACAATTTAATTTCACCCCAGAACAAAATATATTCTTTGCCGGACACTATTAAACTTGGCCAGCCTCAGCTGAAACCAATGATCTACGATATTGCTATTTTGGCAATTGAATTTCACCCCAGAACAAAAGATATTCTTTGCAAGACACTATTAAACTTGGCCAGCCACTGCTGGGACACCAGATTTAGGGGATTGCTATTTTGGCAATTGAATTTCACCCCAGAAAATTATCTATCCTTTGCCGGACACTATTAAACTTTGCCAGCCACAGCTGAAACCAATAATTTACGTTATTGCTATTTTGGCAATTTAATTTACTCTCAGAAAACCTTTCTTGGACACTATTAAACTTGGCCAGCCACAGCTGAAACCACTGATTTACGGTATTGCTATTTTGGCAATTTAATTTAATCCCAGAACACCTTTGCCGGACACTATTAAACTTGGCCAGCCACTGCTGGGACACCACATTTACGGTATTGCTATTTTGGAAATTGAATTAAACCCCAGAAAAAAATATATTACTTTTCCAGACACTATTAAACTTGGCCAGCCACAGCTGAAACCACTTATTTACGGTATTGCTATTTTGGCAATTGAATATCACGCCAGAACAAAATCTATCCTTTTCCAGACACGATTAAACTTGGCCAGCCACTGCTGGGACACCAGATTTAGGGGATTGCTATTTTGGCAATTTAATTTCACCCAAGAACATTATTTATCCTTTGCCGGGCACTATTAAACTTGGCCAGCCAATGTTGGGACACCAGATTTATGGTATTGCTATTTTGGCAATTGAATTTCACCCCAGAATAAAATATATCCTTTGCCGGACACTATTGAACTCGGCCAGCCACTGCTGGTACACCAGATTTAGGGGATTGCTATTTTGGCAATTGAATTTCACCCCAGAACAAAATATATCCTTTGCCGGACACTATTAAACTTGGCCAGCCACTGCTAGGATTCCAGATTTAGGGGATTGCTATTTAGGAAATTGAATTTCACCCCATAAAAAAATCTATCCTTTGCCGGACACTATTAAATTTGGCCAGCCACAGCTGAAACATCTGATTTACGTTATTGCTATTTTGGCAATTTAATTTCACCCCAGAAAATTGACTATCCTTTGCTGGACACTATTAAACTTGGCCAGCCACTGCTGGGACACCAGATTTACAGTATTGCTATTTTGGCAATTGAATTTAACCCCTGAAAATTATCTATCCTTTGCCGGACACTATTAAACTTGGCCAGCCACAGCTGAAACCACTGTTTTATGGTATTGCTATTTTGGCAATTGAATTTCACCCCAGAACAAAATATATCCTTTTTTGGGCACTATTAAATTTGGCCAGCCACAGCTGAAACATCTGATTTACGTTATTGCTATTTTGGCAATTTAATTTCACCCCAGAAAATTGACTATCCTTTGCTGGACACTATTATACTTGGCCAGCCACTGCTGGGACACCAGATTTACGGTATTGCTATTTTGGCAATTGAATTTCACCCCAGAAAATGATCTATCCTTTGCCGGACACTATTAAACTTGGCCAACCACAGCTGAAACCACTGTTTTATGGTATTACTCTTTTGGAAATTGAATTTTACCGCAGAAAAAAATATATCCTTTGCCGTACACTAATGAACTTTGCCAGCCACAGCTGGAACACCAGATTTACGGTATTTCTATTTTTGCAACTGAATTTGACCCCAGAATAAAATATATCCTTTGCCGCACACTATTGAAGTTGGCCAGCCACAGCTGAAACCACTGATTTACGGTATTGCTATTTTGGCTATTTAATCTTATCCCAGAACACCTTTACCAGACACTATTAATCTTGGCCAGCCACTGCTGGGACACCAGACTTATGGTATTGCTATTTTGGCAATTGAATTTCACCCCAGAAAAAAATCTATCCTTTGCTGGACACTATTTAACTTGGCTAGCCACAGCTGAAACCAATGATTTACGGTATTGCTATTTTGGCTATTTAATCTTATCCCAGAACACCTTTACCAGACACTATTAATCTTGGCCAGCCACTGCTGGGACACCAGACTTATGGTATTGCTATTTTGGCAATTGAATTTCACCCCAGAACAAAATATATCCTTTGCCAAACACTATTACATTTGGCCAGCCACTGCTGGGACATCAGATTTACGGTATTGCTATTTTGGCAAATTGAATTTTACCCCAGAACAAAATATATCCTTTGCCGAACACTATTAAACTTTGCCACCCACTGCTGGGACACCAGTTTTAGTGGATTGCTATTTTGGCAATTGAATTTCACCCCAGAAAATTATGTATCCTTTGCCGGACACTATTAAACTTGGCCAGCCGCAGCTGAAACCACTGATTTACATTTTTTCTATTTTGGCAATTGAATTTCACACCATAAAATTATCTACCCTTTGACGGACACTATGAAACTTGGCCAGCCACTGCTGGGACACCAGATTTACGGTATTGCTATTTTGGCAATTGAATTTCACCCCAGAACAAAATCTATCCTTTGCCGAACACTATTAAACTTTGCCAGCCACTGCTGGGACACCAGTTTTAGTGGATTGCTATTTTGGCAATTGAATTTCACCCCAGAAAATTATGTATCCTTTGCCGGACACTATTAAACTTGGCCAGCCGCAGCTGAAACCACTGATTTACATTTTTTCTATTTTGGCAATTGAATTTCACACCATAAAATTATCTACCCTTTGCCGGACACTATTAAACTTGACCAGCCAGTGCTGGGACACCAGATTTAGAGGATTGCTATTTTGGCAATTGAATTTCACCCGAGAACAAAATATATGCTTTGCCGGACACTATTAAACTTGGCCAGCCACTGCTGGGACACCAGATTTACGGTATTGCTATTTTGGCAATTGAATTTCACCCCAGATCAAAATATATCCTTTGCCGGACACTATTAAACTTGGCCAACCACAGCTGAAACCACTGTTTTATGGTATTGCTATTTTGACAGTTGAATTTCACCCCAGAAAAAAAAATATCCTTTTCTGGACACTATTAAACTGGAACACCAGATCTACGGTATTTCTATTTTTGCAACTGAATTTCTCCCCAGAAAAAAAATATATCCTTTGCCGGACACTATTGAATTTGGCCAGCCACTGCTGTGATACCAGATTTACGGTATTGCTATTTTGGCAATTGAATTTCACCCCAGAAAATTATCTATCCTTTGCCGGAGACTATTAAACTTGGCCAGCCACTGCTGAGACACCAGATTTACGGTATTGCTATTTTGGCAATTGAATTTAACCCCAGAACAAAATATGTCCGTTGTCGGACACTATTAAACTTGGCCAGCCACAGCTGGGACACCAGATTTAGGGGATTGCTATTTTTGCAACTGAATTTAACCCCAGAATAAAATATATCCTTTGCCGGATACTATTGAACTTTGCTGGCCACTGCTGGGACAACAGATTTAGGGGATTGCTATTTTGTCAATTGAATTTCACCCCAGAACAAAATATATCCTTTGCCGGACACTATTGAACTTGACCAGCCACTGCTGGGACACCAGATTTCTGGGAATACTATTTTGGTAATTGAATTTCACCCCAGAACAAAATATATCCTTTGCCGGACACTATTAAACTTGGCCAGCCACAGCTGGGACACCAGATTTAGGTGATTGCTATTTTGGCAGTTGATTTTCACCTCAGAAAATTATCTGTCCTTTGCCGGACACTATTAAATTTGGCCAGCCACTGCTGGGACACCAGATTTAGGGGATTGCTATTTTGGCAATTGAATTTCACCCCAGAAAAAAATCTATTCTTTTCTGGACACTATTAAACTTGGCCAGCCACTGTTGAAACCACTGATTTACGGTATTGCTATTTTGGCTATTTAATTTCATCCCATAACACTTTTGCCGGACACTATTAAACATGGCCAGCCACATCTGAAACCACTGATGTACGGTATTTCTATCTTGGCAATTGAATTTCACCCCAGAAAATTATCTATCCTTTGCCGGACACTATTAAACTTGGCCAGCCACTGCTGGGACACCAGATTTAGGGGATTGCTAATTTGGTAATTGAATTACCCCCCTGAACAAAATCTATCCTTTGCCGGACACTATTAAACTTGGCCAGCCACTGCTGGGACACCAGATTTAGGGGATTGCTATTTTTTCAATTGAATTTCACCACAGAATAAAATCTATCCTTTGCCAGACAGTATACAGTATTACACTTGGCTAGCCACAGCTGGAACACCAGATTTAGGGGATTGCTATTTTGGCGATTGAATTTAACCCCTCAATAAAATATAGAAATTTCTATCCTGAGTTTCTAGGGGTGACAATAAGCACAACCAAGCCCCTGATGTAGGATATAGCAAAAAAAAACAACTAGTATTGATGGACTTTGTGGCAGTTTGTGCTGGTGCACCACAAGACACAAAATCGCCGACGATCACCCCAGAAAAAAGTGACAGAAAAACTCTTTGTGCAGCCTAAAAACCAGTGAGCAATTAACTAGCAGAAGTTGAATGATTCACAGCTGTAAATCTATCACTTCATTAAGTGTTTTTGCTGAGTTTTCCCTGCCTAATCTCGTCCTCACAGCAGCTGCGTTCTATCCCTACGCTAATCAGAGCAGAGTGACGTGCGTCGCTACGTGAATCCAGCTTAACCCCTTAAGGACACGGCCCTATTTCACCTTAAGGACCAGGCCATTTTTTTAAATCTGACCACTGTCACTTTAAGTGTAAATAACTTTAAAACGCTTTTACTTACCCAGGCCGTTCTGAGATTGTTTTTTCTTCACATATTGTTCTTCATGACACTCCTAAAATTGGGACAAAAAAGTTTATTTTTTTGCATAAAAAAATACAAATTTTACAAAAAATTTGGAAAATTTAGCTAATTTTAAAGTTTTAGTTTCTCTACTTCTATAATACATAGTAATACCCCCCAAAAAAGTGATGACTTTACATTCCCCATATGTCTACTTCATGTTTGGAGCATTTTGGGAATACCATTTTATTTTTTGGGGATGTTACACAGCATAGAAGTTTAGAAGCAAATTTAGAAATGTTTCTGAAATTTTCCAAATCCCACCTTTTATGGACCAGTACAGATCTGAAGTCACTTTGTGAGGCTTACATAATAAAAACCACCCAAAAATGACCCCATTTTAGAAATTACACCTCTCAAGGTATTCAAACCTGGGTTTACAAAATTTGTTAACCCTTTAGATGTTCCACAACAGTTAATAGAAAATAGAGATAAAATTTAAGTATTTAGATTTTTTTTGGAAAATTTTCCAATAAAATCCATTTTTTCCAGTAATAAAGCAAGGGTTAACAGCCAAACAAAACTGAATATGGTTTGCCCTGATTCTCTAGTTTGCAAAAACACCCAATATGTGGTCCTAAACTACTGTTTGGCCAAACCGCAGGACTTAGGAGGAGGGGAGCGCCATCTGGGTTTCGGATGGCAGGTTTTGCAGAACTGTTTTTTTTTACACCATGTCCTATTGCAAGCCTCCCTGATGCACCCAAGAAAAGAAATTCCAAAAAAGTGACTCTATCTAAGAAAGTACACCCCTCAAGGTATTCAAAACTGGGTTTACAAACTTTGTTAACCCTTTAGGTGTTCCACAACAGTCAATGGCAGATGGAGAAACTATTTTGGAATTTCGATTTTTTGGAAAATTTTCTAATAAAAAACATTTTTTCCAGTAATAAATTAAGGGTTAACGGCCAAACAAAACTCAATATGGGTTGCCCTGATTCTCTAGTTTGCAAAAACACCCCATATGTGGTCCTAAACTACTGTTTGGTCAAACCGCAGGACATAGGAGGGGAGCGCCATATGGATTTCGGATGGCAGGTTTTGCAGGACTGTTTTATTTAACACCATGTCCTATTGCAAGCCCCCCTGATGCACCCAAGAACAGAAATTCCAAAAAAGTTACTCCATCTAAGAAAGTACACCCCTCAAGGTATTCAAAACTGGGCTTACAAACTTTGTTAACCCTTTAGGTGTTCCACAACAGTTAATGGCAAATGGAGAAACAATTTTGGAATTTCGATTTTTTTTGAAAACTTTCCAATAAAATCCATTTTTTCCAATAATAAAGTAAGGGTTAACTGCCAAACAAAACTCAATATGGGTTGCCCTGATTCTCTACTTTGCAAAAACACCCCATATGTGGTCCTAAACTACTGTTTGGCCAAACCGCAGGACATAGAAGGAGGGGAGCGCCATATGGGTTTCGGACGGCAGATTTTGCAGGACTGTTTTTTTTTACACCATGTCCTATTGCAAGCCCCCCTGATGCACCCAAGAAAAGAAATTCTAAAAATAGTGACTCCATCTAAGAAAGTACACCCCTCAAGGTATTCAAAACTGGGTTTACAAACTTTGTTAACCCTTTAGGTGTTCCACAACAGTTAATGGCAGATTGAGAAACAATTTTGGAATTTCAACTTTTTGGAAAATTTTCCATTTTAACCCTTACTTTATTACTGGAAAAAATGGGTTAACAGCCAAACAAAACTCAATATGGGTTTCCCTGATTCTCTAATTTGCAGAAACACCCCATATGTGGTCCTAAACTACTATTTGGCTAAACGGCAGGATATAGAAGAAGGGGAGAGCCATATGGTCTTTGGAAGGCAGATTTTGCTGGACTGGTTTATTTACACCATGTACCCTTTCAAGCCCCCTGCTGCACCCCTTGAGTAGAAACTCCATAAAAGTGACCCCAGTTAGTAAACTACAGGATACGGTGGTGGTTGTTTTTGGTACTATTTTAGGGTAAATATGATTTTTGGTTGCTCTATATTACACTTTTTTGAGGAGGCAAGGTAACAAAAAATGTAATTCTAAAATTGTTTCTCCTTTCGCCATTAAGTTTTGTGGAACAACTAAAGGGTTAATAAAGTTTGTAAAATAATTTTTGAATACCTTGAGGGGTGTAGTTTCTTAGATGGGGTCACTTTTTTGGAGTTTCTAGTCTAGGCTACATCAGGGGGGCTTCTAATGGGCCATGGTATAAATAAACCAGTCCATCAAAATCTGCCTTCCAGAAACCATATGGCGTTCTATGCCCTGCCGTGTGGCTATATAGCCATTTAGACCACCTATGGGGTGTTTCTGCAAACTACAGAGACAGGGCAATAAATATTTAGTTTTGTTTGACTGTTAACCCTTGCTTTATTACCGGAAAAAATAGATTAAAATGGAAATTTTGCCTAAAAATTTGTGTTTTGGCACTTTTTTTTTTTAACGCTGTTTATCCGAGGGGTTGGGTCAAATGTTCTCTTTATAGGGCAGATTGTTATGAACGCGGCAATACCTAATATGTCTACTTTATACAATTTGTTTAGATTTTATACTATATTATCATTTTATCAACAAAAAATAAATAATTTTACAAATTTACAATAATTTTTTTTTTGGTTGGGCTTTTTGATTGCTCGCTATTACACTTTTTGTGATGCTATTTGACAAAAAATGGCTTTTTTTTTCTCATCTTTTTTTTTTAACGGTGTTTATCCGAGGGGTTGGGTCAAATTTTATTTTTATAGAGCAGATTTTTACACATGCGACGATGCCCAATATGTATGGCTCTCAGACTTTGGAGACACTAAGGCCCCTTTCACACGGGCGAGTTTTCCGCCGGGTGCAATGCGTGAGGTGGAAGCATTGCACCTTCGCTGAATCCGGACCCATTCATTTCTATGGGACTATGCACATGCGCGGTGATTTTCACGCATCACTTCTGCATTGCGTGAAAATCGCAGCATGCTCTATATTGTGCGTTTTTCACGCAACGCAGGCCCCATAGAAGTGAATGCAAGCGAGTGTGGATGCAGTGCGATTTTCCCGCATGGTTGCTTAGCAACGGGACCAGATCTTTATTATTTTCCCTTATAACATGGTTATAAGGGAAAATAATAGCATTCTTAATAAAGAATGCTTAGTAAAATGAAGATTAAGGGGTTACAAATAATAAAACTTAACTTACCTTAGCCACTTGATCGTGTTGTTGCGATCTGTCTTCTCTCTTCAAGCTTCAGCTAACAGCTAAAGGACCTGTGATGATGTCACATCACATGGTCCAATCACATGGTCCATCTTACCATGGTGATGGACCATGTGATTGGACCATGTGATGTGACGTCATCACAGGTCCTTTAGCTGTTAGCTGAAGCTTGAAGAGAGAAGACAGATCGCAACTACGCGATCAAGTGGCTAAGGTAAGTTAAGTTTTATTATTTTTAACCCCTTAATCTTCATTTTACTAAGCATTCTTTATTAAGAATGCTATTATTTTCCCTTATAACCATGTTATAAGGGGAAATAATAAATTCTCCAGAATACTCTACCCGAAACCGGACTTCAGTGATGGGTACCAAACATGGCGATTTTTCAAATCGCGCATATTCCCGCAACGCACCCGCCTCTTATCCGGGCGTCAAACATGATGCCCGTGTGAAAGAGGCCTAAAACAGGCATCCTCAAACTGCGACCCTCCAGATGTTGTAAAACTACAACTCTCACCATGCCCTTCTGTAGGTTGTCTGGACATGCTGGAAGTTGTTGTTTTACAACATCGGGAGGGCCGCAGTTTAAGCAATAAAACTAATAACATTTTAGGAAAAAAAAAAGTTGTTTCAATGTCTCCAAAGTCTGAGAGCCATAGTCTTTTATATATTTTCTAGGGGACTGTAGAGAATTATAAAATCTTAGAACTCCATGGAAGTGTGATACTCCCTGAAGCAATTGATAAATCAGAGGCCCGGATGATCGGGTCAAGTGTCACATTGAGTGGTGGTGTCCTTGCGTATCCCCCTCTTGCGACACACTCTGCACTTTTTTGGGGTTCGTCCCTTCTTTTCAGTATGGGGGACCACACCTGGAAAATGTTGGCCAGGGACGATCCGGGCCCCTCCAATTCCCAAGGTACTCCGACCTGCTTTTTCCCGGTCTGAAAAGATCAGGTCCTTGAGGACTGCCTCATAGAATTGGAGGAACGTCTCTGTGCTGCCAGCGCTTCGGGATAGTACAAAAGCATTGTACATGGCAACCTGCACCATGTAGACCGCAACCTTTTTGTACCATGCCCGGGTTTTCCGCATGGCATTATATGGTTGGAGAACTTGATCAGATAGATCAACTCCACCCATATACCGATTGTAGTCGACGATACAATCGGGCTTGAGGACCGTTGCCGTGGTACCTCGCACAGAGACAAGGGTGGTGCTGTTATCGTGGATTGTGGTCAGCATAAGGACATCCCTCTTATCCTTATACCTGACCAACAGCAGGTTTCCACAAGTAAGGGCACGGGTATCACCCCTCGGGATAGGTACCTAGAGGGGGTAGGCAGCGAGGCTGCGCTGATTTTTCCGCACGGTCCCACAAGCGAACGTCGATCTGGCGTAGAGGGCCTGATACAAGGGAATACTGGTATAAAAGTTATCCACATACAAGTGGTAACCCTTATCCAGCAGTGGGTGCATAAGGTCCCACACGAGTTTCCGGCTAACACCCAGAGTGGGGGTACTTTCTGGGGGTTCAATACGAGAATCTCGCCCCTCGTACACACGAAATTTGTAAGTGTACCCTGAGGTACTCTCACAAATTTTGTACATTTTCACGCCATACCTCGCTCGCTTAGTGGGAATGTATTGGCGGAAACCGAGTCTCCCCTTGAAAGCAATGAGAGGCTCATCAACCGCGACCTCCCTTCCAGGTACGTAGGCCTGTGCAAATTTGGCCCCGAAGTGATCGATGACCGGCCGTATCTTATACAGCCGGTCATAGGCAAGATCACCTCGGGGGGGGGGGGGGACATGCTGCATTATCTGCATAATGCAGGCATTTCCGTATGGCCTCAAAACGCGAGCGTGTCATGGCCATACTGTACAGTGGGGTCTGGTAGAGGATGTCCCCACTCCAGTATTGCCTGACACTTGGTTTTTGCACTAGACCCATGTGCAGCACAAGGCCCCAAAACGTCCTCATCTCGGCTGCACTGACTGGCGTCCAGCCACCGGGTCTAGCCAAAAAGGAGCCTGGGTGCTGAGCGACGAACTGTTGGGCGTACAGATTCGTCTGCTCCACCATCAGATTCACCAGTGGGTCACTGAAAAAAAAAAAGTCTATTTCAGTGAACACCACTGTGGGAATCTGGATTCCAGGATTGCCAACAAAATCCGGAATCGCAGGCTCGTAGTCCACTGGGGGACACCAGCTAAGTTCACCAGTGGGGGGCTCCGGTGCCCACCAAATAAGGGCACCGGAGCCCCCCACCGATGAACTTAGCTGGGGTGGGCCACGGGGTCCCTAGCATGTGAGGGCCCTGGCTCTGCCTGGCGTCGTCTTCGCCGCCTCGGGGGCTCATCATCATCAGATGATGATGAGGAGGATGCAGATGACAGGAGGAAGGTGGGGTCATCGTCATCCTCACTGGCGCTCTCGGTGTCGGAGAGCATATGGGCATATGCCTCCTCCACTGAGAACATCTGGCGGGCCATGGGTATGTGTATGTGTATGTGTGTGCGTGTAATACTTTATTTGGTGTGCGTGTGTGTGGGGGCGGGTGTTTGCGTTAAATAAAAATTCAAACTCGCTGATCAGCGGTTGAATAGGATATGTGCTAACAGTGGCTGGACCCTAAAGAATGCGGGCCACAGTCAGTGCACGCACAAAAAAAAAAAAAGGTGTGTGGCTCTGGAGGCAGGGGGATGGGGGGGCGGGTCAGCACCACTGGAGTGTCTAGGGTCGTATGCCCTAGACACCAGTATCCTAAACTAACTGTCCCTTCCTTTCCCTGCCTAAATACACCCTCTACCTTACTTTTCCTGTCCTACCTTTAGGTGGTGCTGGGGATGCAGGTGGTGCTGGGGATGCCGGTGGTGCCTTGGGTTTGACACTGGAACCAGGTGCCTAAAATAAAGAAAGAAAAAAAAATATTTTTCCATACATAACTTTCCCTCACTATCCTTGTCTAAATATTCCCTCTCCCTTACTTTCCCTGTCCTATCTAAAGGTCCAGGCGGGGATGCAGGTCCAGGTGGGGATGCAGGTCCAGGTGGGGATGCAGGTCCAGGTGGGGATACAGGTCCAGGCGGGGATACAGGTCCAGAACAGGGTCAAGATTTTTTTTTCAATACTTTCCCTCAATATCCCTGCCTAAAATATTTCCTCTCCCTTCCTTTCCCTGTCCTACCTGAAGGTGCTGCTAGGGATGCAGGTCCAGGCAATGGGGATGCAGGTCCAGGCGATGGGGATGCAGGTCCAGGCGATGGGGATGCAGGTCCAGGAGATAAAAAATTATTTTTTCATACATAACTTTCCCTCACTATCCCTGCCTAAATATTCCCTCTCCCTTACTTTCCCTGTCCTACCTGAAGGTGCTGCTAGGGATGCAGGTCCAGGCGGGGAAGCAGGTCCAGGCAGGGAAACAGGTCCAGGCGGGGAAGCAGGTCCAGGCGGGGAAGCAGGTCCAGGCGGGTAAGCAGGTCCAGGCGGGGATGCATGTCCAGGCAGGGATGCAGGTCCAGGTGGGGATGCAGGTCCAGGCGGGGATACAGGTCCTGGCGGGGATACAGGTCCAGAACAGGGTCAAGATTTTTTTTTCAATACTTTCCCTCAATATCCCAGCGTAAAATATTTCCTCTCCCTTCCTTTCAATGTCCTACCTGAAGGTGCTGCTGGGGATGCAGGTCCAGGCGATGGGGATGCAGGTCTAGGCGATGGGGATGCAGGTCCAGGCGATGGGGATGCAGGTCCAGGCGATGGGGATGCAGGTCCAGGAGATTGGTATGCAGGTCCAGGCGATGGGGCTGCAGGTCCAGGAGATTGGTATGCAGGTCCAGGAGATTGGTATGCAGGTCCAGGCGATGGGGATGCAGGTCCAGGCGATTGGGATGCAGGTCCAGGCTCTCAGGATCCAGCGACGAGCTCCTTTCACAATGGCAGCGCTGCAACGAATGGGAGGAGGAGACTGCCGCGGTGGCCGTTTGAACTTACCGCCTCCGCTGCGCCAGCCAATCAGCTTGAACTACCACCGCCACCGCCCCCCAAAGCTAGGACCGTGATTATTGGTGTGATATCACACCCCCGATCACCATTCCTTTCCGGTTCATCGGGCCACCGGGGACCCGAATGGACCGGAAACGCAACAAACCGCAGGTCTGAATTGACCTGTGGTTTGTTGCGATCGCCGATGCGGGGGGGTCACATGACCCCCCTCAGCATGTGAACATGGTTCCTGCTGCACGATCGCAGCAGGAACCATGTTTCTAGCGATTTTTTTTTTTTTAATACGCGATTTAATTTAGGACGTATGGGTACGCCCTGTGTCCTTAAGGACTTGGACATTAGGGCGTACCCATAACCATACAGTTCGGGTTCGCTCATCCCTAGTCCCCAAATTCTGAAGTATTTTAACAAAAGTCATAGAGGTGTATGCTACAACTATGCAAACACTAGTATAACCAATAATGCAGCCAAATAGTTACCATGGAGTTTTCATATACCAGGAATAAACAGGCTCTCTGCAGATTATTATCATGATGCGGACCATTCAAGAGAATACAGCACTGATGAGATGCAATGACAAGTCATTTAGGACATTCCTGTATTACCTGTGAAGTATAATTTCTATCTTAGAGCTATTTTTTGTGCTGTTCCTCTGTAATTCTCCATGGAAATGTATGACTAAATTGACAATTGACTGTTTGGCCTCTTTCATGGTGCGTTTAGTGAAACTTGCACAATTTTGCAAGCAAGTTCAGCCAGTTTTGTCTGCGATTGCGTTCAGTTGTTCAGCTTTTTCCATGCGGCTGCAATGCGTTTTTGAAGCATTTTTCATGCACGTGATAAAAAACTGAAGGTTTACAAACGACATCTCTTAGCAATCATCAGTAAAAAACGCATTGCATCCGGACTTGCTTCCGAATGCAATGCGCTTTTCACTGAAGCCCTATTCAATTCTACTGGGCCAGGGCTGCATGAAAAACGCAGAATATGGAACATGCTGCATTTTTCATGCAACTCAGAACTGAAGCGTGAAAAAAAAAATGCTCATATACACAGACCCACTGAAATGAATGGGTCAGGATTCAGTGTAGGTGCTATGCGTTCACGTCATGCATTGCACCCGCGCAGAAAATTTGCTTGTGTGAAAGGGGCCTTATCATTTCCCTTGCCCAAACCGTCCAATACATTGCTTACAATATCACACATTATATTTAGGGTTGAGTGAACTCAACTGTAAAGTTGTGTCACAGAGCACGTTTGCATACAACGCTGAAAAACCTGCTTTATTATTTTTGGTGTGACATACTGTACTGAATTTCTGTAGTTGGGTTAATAAACCCGTACTGTTGTGCCACAGAGCACGTCTGCATACAACGCTGAAAAAAATGTTTTAAAATTTAGCAGTGACATACAGCATTTGTGTATTTGGGGGAAATAAACCCATATTGTTGGTCCACAGAGCTGTCACTCCGGGAAGGGTACAAGATACAATAGACACACAAGAAACAACAAACAAGTGTCTAGGCAAAAGCTGGGGATACCTCCTGACAAGATCCTATCAGCTGACCCTATAGACTGCTCTACACAAGTTTAGACCCCAAAGGTGGGAATAAAAGTGCCCCCGTGCCTAAGACTGAATTAACCCTATAGTCCCTGAGATAGTGGACAAGGGGGGAAAAAGGCAGCCTGCTTCCTCTAATCCTGGAGGAAGAAGGTGTCTAACTAACAGCCTACACAGTTCACAAATGGAAACCAAAAACACACTTATCTTAGAAGCTGAGCAGAAGCAGCAATCCACCTTTCCTCAGAGTGAGAAAGAAGCTATAAGCTGCAAGGGACACTGGGTAGGTGCTTGATTTAAACTCACACAAACAACCCCACCCAGCGCACCTGAAAGGAGGCAGGTACAGCTCACTCCAAGTAAACAGAAAACTACACCCGTGCTGCCAACCTGACAGACCTCCGCACCTCACCAGAGCAGGGCATGACAGTACCCTCCCCTTCTACGGGTGACCTCCGGACACCCAGGACCAACTTTATCTGGGTGGGACCTGTGAAAGGCCCTCACCAGTTGGCTGGCATTAACATCCACAGCCAGGAACCACGTCCTCTCCTTGGGACTGTATCGCCTCCAGTGTACGAAGTACTGAAGGGAACCCCGAAGAACACGCGAGTCAAGAACCCTAGATATCTCAAACTCAGTTACCATCAACCATAACAGGGGAAGGAGGCAATGGCGATGGTTCCACTGGTCTCACATATTTCTTAAGTAATGATCTATGAAACACATCATGGATCTTCCAGGTCTGTGGAAGATCCAAACGAAACACAACTGGATTGACAACCGCAGATATTTTGTGAGGTCCAATAAATCTTGGACCCAGTTTCCAAGATGGTACTCTTAGTTTAATATTTTTAGTAGATAACCACACCAGATCACCCACACACAGGTCCGGACCAGTCACACGTCTCCTGTCAACCATTCGCTTATACCTCTCACCCATCTTCTCCAAATTACTCTGGATCCCCAGATAGAAGACATTGTTATGTTTGAGTAGTCTCCAAGGCATTGCTCATGGTTAGCCAGAATCCTACTCCACACTGATGAGGGGCAAGACCCCGAAACAGCTGTCTGTGGATGGATAACTGGCTTAGGTTTTCCCTGTCATATCCTTATACAGTAGCTTGTAAAAAAGCAGGATCTTGACATAGGGGCCACTTAATATGGTGGATTTGGTTATCTCTGTGATGGAGACATCCCTTTGCTCGGTTTTCCTTCCTTTGAGGGATATCTGGCTTTCATTGTGTTGTAGACTGAATACTAGGGCTCCACATTTATTTTGCATATTACTGTTTCCCAGGGAGCTTTGCACTTTCGATTGCTGTGTTGAGACTCTTAAATGAGGTTCCGCTGTGTTTTTGTGGCTGGTCTCCCTGAGATCAGCTATTGTTTTGTTTGAGATAGAAGACAAGGCAGCAGAGAATCTCTCCTCCTCTGGCATCCCAGAGGAACCAGTCCCAGAAAAGGTACCAAACTGAGGATGAAAACCGTATGCGCCAAAAAATGGCGATTTACCCGTGGACTCCTGATTACGGTTATTCAAGGCAAACTCTGCTAGAGATAGGAATGAGGACCAGTCCTCCTGGTTCTCAGCCACAAAACACCTCAAGTAGGTCTCCAGGTTTTGGTTAGTACACTCTGTCTGCCCATTCGACTGTGGATGAAAAGCCGAAGAGAACAAAAGTTGAATGCCAAGACGAGAGCAGAACGCCCTCCAAAACAATTGGAAACAAACTGAGTACCCCTATCAGAAACCACATCCGAGGGAATACCATGTAATTTCACAATGTTATCAACAAAAACCTGAGCAAGAGTCTTTGGGCAGACTGGCTGACGATACAAAGTGAGCCATCTTGCTAAAACGGTCCACAACCACCAAAATCAGTTTTCCCGGAGGAACTTGGTAGATCAGTAATAAAATCCATAGACAAGTGCGCCCAAGGACGAGAAGGGATAGACAAAGGAATAAGTGAACCAGAAGGTCTAGTGTGAGCAACCTTTGACCGTGCACAGGTTTTTACAAGCTGCCACTTAATCCTCAATACTCTTACGTAACCCAGACCACCAGAATGTCCGAAAAATAAGATCAAAGGTGGACTTGTCACCAGGGTGTCCAGCAAGGACGGTATCGTGATGTTCCTTGAATACTTTGTATCGCAGTCTAGAAGGAACAAACAACCTCCCTGGGGGACAAGAATCAGGAGCCGCCTCCTGGGCTTCAAACACCTCCATCTCCAACTCGGGGTACAGAGCGGAGACAACCACCCCATCAGCCAAAATCGGAGCAGAATCCTCTGAATCACTTGCCCTGGGAAAACTACGAGACAAAGCATCTGCCTTGACGTTTTTAATCCCCGGCAAAAAGTAACCACAAAATTGAATCTAGTAAAGAACACTGACCATCTAGCCTGTCTAGGATTTGGGGCTTGGCGGACTGCAAATAAGCAAAATTCTTATGATCAGTATATACACTAACGGGATGATACGCCCCCTCCAACCGGTGACGCTATTCCTCAAAGGCCAATTTGATGGCCACTGGCCAGCACTTCCCTATCTCCTACATCATAATTCCTCTCAGCGACCAAGAGTTTCTTGGAAAAGAAGGCGCACGGACGCCAGTTGCCAGGCGATGGACCCTGTGACAAGTGCTGTCAGTGCGCTCCAACCCCCACCTCTGATGCATCAACCTCCACCACAAATGGTTGAGACACATCAGGCTGCATCAGAATGGGAGCAGACGCGAAACACTCCTTAATAGCAGAAAAGGCCTTCAATGTCTCATCTGACCAGACAGAGCAGTCGGTGCCCTTCCTAGTCATATCGCTCAGCGGTTTTACAATGGTAGAGTAGTTCAATATGAATTTTCTATAATAATTGGTAAACCCCAAAAACCGCATCAAAGCTTTCTGATTCTCTGGTTGGTCCCATTTCAGAACCGCCCGGACCTTTTCAGGGTCCATCCGAAAACCAGAACCAGAAAGCAGGTATCCCAAAAACGGAAGCTCCAGGACAGAAAACACACATTTCTCCAACTTAACATATAATTTATTCCCCCGGAAGAATAGTCAAAACCTGTCTCACGTGATACTGATGGGTCTTCAGATCAGGGGAGTAAATTAATATGTAATCCAAGTAAATTACAATGAACCTTCCCACCAAATGATGAAAAATGTCATTGACAAATCGCTGAAACACCGCTGGCACGTTCGTTAACCCAAAAGGCATAGCCAGATTTTCGAAAAGACCCTCGTGCGTGTTGAAGGCCATTTTCCACTCATCCCCCTCCTTGATTCTGATCAGATTATAAACCTCTCTTAAATCTAATTTGGAGAAAATCTTGGCTCCAACAATTTGATCAAAAAGGTCAGAAATCAAAGGAAGGGGATACGGATCACGGACCGTAATGAGATTTAATTATCGAAAATCCAAGCAAGGTCTAAGCGGTCCATCCTTTTTCTTTACAAAGAAAAAAACAACTGAGACCGGAGACTATAAGGGCCTAATATGACCCTTTGCCAAACTATCGGCTATGTAATTCCGCATGACCTCTCTTTCAGGTTGAGAAAGATTGGGTTGAGACTTTGGCAACTTGGCCCCTGGGATGAGATTAACAGGACAATCATATTCACGATGAGGAGGCAACTCCTGAGCCCCACCCTCCAAAAAGACATCTGCAAAATCTGAGAGATCCTGTGGTAAAATCGTAGAAGACACCCCTGTGATAGATGCACTAAAGCAATTGTCTGAACAAAATTCACTCCAACCAATGATCTGTCTTGCCTGCCAATCAATAGTAGGGTTATGTTTAATCAACCACGGCAAACCAAGGACCATAGGAGCAGGCAAATTTTTGATGACAAAACACAAAATTATTTCAACATGCGATTCACCCACCCATAGACGAATACCATGAACAATATGACTGAGATTCTTCTGAGAAAGAGGGGAAGAATCAATTGCAAACACCGGAATCTCTCTCTCCAAAGTGCACGTACTTAGGCATTGCAGGGAGATTGCATTCCTGCTTGCTCTGGCACCCCATTCACACTACCAAGAGTCAGGGACAGGGATGTTTCTATTTTTTGTAAACCTATTTGTGGACCATTCTCATCAACTTGCAGTTTCAGCAAAGGACAAGCATAAACAAAATGACCATTTGCTCCACAGCAAAAACATAACCGAAAGTTCCTATTACCTAAACGAAAAGACACCTGACCCAGCTGCATATGTTCCTCCCCCATCCCAGGATTACATGTCATATTAACCTGGTGAACAGGTGAGACAAAAACCACTGTCAGAAGGAATCCCTCACACTGAAGGGGCCTTATTCCTCTCTCTAATGCGTCTATCTAAGGTCACTGCCAAAGACATAGCATTTTCCAACGCAGCGCAATACACCTCTGCAGAATCAAATTACGCAACCTAGATTCCGCCATCAAGACTCGATCTGGGTCATCATAAATCAATCCCAAGGCCTTAAAAAATTCATCCACCAACCGAAGTGCCAGAAAAGCGGTCGGCAACGAAAAGGCCCAGGATTGAGCGTCCCCTTTAAGCAAGGAAATAATTATCCCCACTCTCTGACTCTCATCGCCAGACGAAGACAGCCGCAAGTGAAAGTACAGCCTGCATGACTCTCTAAAGCGAATAAAGTCATCCATACCACCTGAAAATCTATCAGGAAGAGCGACTCTAGGCTCCCCATAAAATTGACCTCCTCCAATAGCACCTGATGCCAGAGCAATCTGACAACGTGTGACAGAATTATGCAGATCGGCAACCTCCAGGGATAATCCCTGCATGCGATCCACTAATGCATCAACAAACTCCATTTCCTAGCAGCAGAGAAATGGCAGTCAAGGAATTATTATGGCGGGCGGGTTATAGTGTCACGCCGGGAAGGGTACAAGATACAGTAGACACACAAGAAACAACAAATAAGTGTTTAGGCAAAAGCTGGGGATAATGGTCACCTCCTGACAAGATCCGATCAGCTCACCCTAGACTGCTGTGCACACGTTTAGACCCCAAAGGTGGGAATAAACGTTCCCCGTGCCGAAGACTGAATTAACCCTATAGTCCCTGAAGACAAGGGAAAAAGGCAGCCTGCTTCCTCTAATCCTGGAGGAAGCAGGTGTCTAAATAACAGCCTAGACAGTTCACAAATGGAAACCAAAAACACACTTATCTTAGAAGCAGACCAGAAACAGCAATCCAACTTTCTTCAGAGTGAGAAAGAAGCTATAACCCGCAAGGGACACTGGGTAGGTGCTTGATTTAAACTCACACAAACAACCCCGCCCAGTGCACCTGAAGGGAGGCAGGTACAGCTCACTCCAAGTAAACAGAAAACTACACATGTGCTGCAAACTAGTGATGTCGCGAACATAAAATTTTCAGTTCGTGATCGGCGAACGCGAACTTCTGCCATAAACTTCAATAGGCAGGCGAATTTTGAAACCCACAGGGACTCTTTCTGGCCACAATAATGATGGAAAAGTTGTTTCAAGGGGACTAACACCTGGACTGTGGCATGCCGTAGGGGAATCCATGGCAAAACTCCCATGGAAAATGACGTAGTGGACGCAGAGTCGGGTTTTAATCCATAAAAGGCATAAATCAACTAACATTCCTAAATTGTTTTGATTCTAGCTAGTCTTCCTACTGCTGTAAGGGACCACAGTAAGTAAGAATCTTGATATCACTGCTCTATATTGTATTTATTTATTTATTTTTTTCCCTCTCTTTTCCTGTGTAATCCCCATTTAGTATGACTTCCATTATTGACAGCGCCGTCCAGTGCACATCTTGTATGATGTATGCAGTCCTGGAACAGCCGTTCGAGGGTGTGTATGTTTGTTCAAAATGTGAGCAAATTACCAGTTTGGAATCGCACATCGAGTCTCTAAACAGGCGAGTTGCAACACTGAAAGCCACTGACAATTTGGAAAAGAGTTTGCTGCTCACTGAGCAAGCACTCTATGGGGTAGATGTGGGGGAGGGTGGTAGCGAGGAGGCTGAGGAGAGTGAGGTAGTTAGCTGGGTAACAGTAAGAAAGCGGGGTAGAGGGAAGAGTGCCAGGGAGGCTAGCCCTGATCTGACACACCCCAACAAGTTTGCACGGTTGGCAGATGAGGGGATGACAGTTCAGGGACGGCGCCGCTGCAGCCAGACACTTCCTCTGCCAGTCAGGGGAATGTCAGCTCCAGTAAGCAGGGGACCAGGAGAGCAGGGCAGGCCAGACAGGTGCTGGTAGTGGGAGACTCAATTATTAGGGGTACAGATAGGGCAATCTGTCACAAAGATCGTGATCGCCGAACAGTGTGCTGTCTTCCTGGCGCTAGAGTTCGACACATCGCAGATCGGGTTGACAGATTACTGGGAGGGGCTGGAGAAGATCCAGCGGTCATGGTCCATATCGGAACTAATGACAAAGTTAGAGGAAGGTGGAGAGTCCTTAAAAATGATTTCAGGGATTTAGGTCAAAAGCTTAGGGCAAGGACCTCAAAAGTAGTATTTTCTGAAATACTGCCTGTACCACGAGCCACACAAGAAAGGCAGCGGGAGATTAGGGAGGTTAACAAGTGGCTCAAGAACTAGTGTAGGAAGGAGGGGTTCGGGTTCATGGAGAACTGGGCTGACTTCTCTGTTGGCTACAGGCTCTACCGTAGGGACGGGCTGCACCTCAATGGGGAAGGGGCAGCTGTGTTGGGGAGAAAGATGGCTAGAAGGTTGGAGGAGTGTTTAAACTAGGGACTGGGGGAGGGTAATTACGTTATAGGAGGGGAAGATAGTGCAGATAGAGACCAGGGGCGAGGTAGTGTGTCTGGGGGAGGAATGGAAGGGGGAACTAGAACAGTTCAGAATGAAAGATGTAGGGTAAAAATACACATAAACCTGTCATATGTATGTATACTAATGCCAGAAGCCTGACTAACAAGACTGGTGAACTGGAATTAGTGATGTGTGAGGAGGACTATGACATAGTGGGAATAACTGAGACATGGCTGGATGATAGCTATGACTGGGCAGTTAATATAAAAGGTTACAATCTGTTTAGAAAGGATCGTCAAAACCGGAGAGGTGGAGGGGTCTGCCTCTACGTGAAGTCGTGTCTAAATCCCGTAATTCGAGAATACATCTCTGAGGGACATGAACATGTGGAGTCACTGTGGGTAGAAATACATGGAGCAAAAAACAATAATAAAATACTAATAGGAGTGTATTATAAACCACCTAATATACCAGAGTCCACAGAAAATCTATTACTAAACGAGATAGACGAGGCGGCAAATCATAATGAAGTCATTATCATGGGGGACTTCAACTACCCAGATATAGACTGGGAAACTGAAAGCTGTACATCCCATAAAGGAAACAGGTTCTTGGCAATAGCCAAAGACAATTTCCTTTCCCAACTGGTTCAGGACCCCACTAGAGGGACGGCCATACTGGACTTAGTATTAACCAATAGACCTGATAGAACAACAGACGTGCAGGTTGGGGGACACCTGGGAAATAGTGACCATAAAGTTATAACCTTCCAATTATCCTTCAAACGAGAGTTTCTAAAGGGAAGAACAAAAATACCAAACTTCAAAAAAGCAAAATTTAGCCAACTAAGCGAGGCCATAGGCCTAACTAACTGGGACAAAGTCCTCAAAAATAAAAATACAACCATAAAATGGGAGATTTTTAAAAGCATTGTAACATCTAATTGTGAGAGGTACATACCTTATAGGAATAAAAGGCTAAGGAACAATAAGAGACCAATGTGGATAAATGGAACCGTAAAGAAGGCAATAAATGACAAAAGAAAGCATATAAATCGCTAAAACAGGAGGGGAGTCAGGAAGCACTGATAAACTATAAGGAAAAAAATAGAATATGTAAAAACTAATAAAATTTGCCAAACTAGAGACCGAGAGATTAATTGCCAAAGAGAGTAAAACTAACCCTAAAATGTTCTTCAATTATATAAATAGTAAAAAATATAAATCTGAAGGAGTCGGCCCTCTACATAGCAATGAGGGGGTGTTGCAGAGAGCGACGAGGATAAAGCAAAACTATTAAATATTTTTTCTCCACTATATTCACTGAGGAAAATAAACTGTCAGATGAAATGCAGAATGTAAAAGTAAATCCCCATTAAAAGTGCCCTGTCTGACCCAGGAAGAAGTACAACAGCGACTTAAAAAGATTAAAATAGACAAATCGCCAGGACCGGATGGCATACACCCCGTATCCTAAGGGAATTAAGTGATGTCATAGCCAGACCATTATTTCTGATATTTACGGACTCTATAATAACAGGGAATGTTCCACAGGATTGGCGCATAGCAAATGTGGTGCCAATATTCAAAAAGGGTCCAAAAACAGAGCCTGGAAATTATAGGCCGGTAAGTTTAACATCTATTGTTGGTAAACTGTTTGAAGGGTTTCTAAGAGATGCTATTTTGGAGTATCTCAATGAAAATAAGCAAATAACGCCATATCAGCATGGCTTCATGAGGGATCGGTCATGCCAAACAAATTTAATCAGCTTCTATGAGGAGGTAAGTTCTAGACTTGACAGCGGCGAATCAATGGATGTCGTATATCTGGACTTCTCCAAAGCATTTGACACCGTACCTCATAAAAGGTTAGTACATAAAATGAGGATGCTCGGACTGGGAGAAAATGTCTGTATGTGGGTAAGTAACTGGCTGAGTGACAGAAAACAGAGGGTGGTTATTAACGGTAGATACTCAGATTGGGTCACTGTAACTAGTGGGGTACCTCAGGGGTCAGTATTGGGCCCTATTCTCTTCAATATATTTATTAATGATCTTGTAGAAGGCCTGCACAGTAAAATATCTATTTTTGCAGATGACACTAAACTGTGTAAAGTAATGAACACTGAAGAGGACAGTTTTCTGCTACAGAGGGATCTGGATAGATTGGAGGCTTGGGCAGAAAAATGGCAGATGAGGTTTAACACTGACAAATGTAAAGTTATGCACATGGGAAGGAATAATGCAAGTCACCCGTACATATTAAATGGTAAAACACTCGGTAACACTGACATGGAAAAGGATCTAGGAATTTTAATAAACAGCAAATTAAGCTGCAAAAACCAGTGTCAGGCAGCTACTGCCAAGGCCAATAAGATAATGGGTTGCATCAAAGGGGCATAGACGCCCGTGATGAGAACATAGTCCTACCACTTTACAAATCACTGGTTAGACCACACATGGAGTACTGTGTACAGTTCTGGGCTCCTGTGAACAAGACAGACATAGCAGAGCTGGAGAGGGTTCAGAGGAGGGCAACTAAAGTAATAACTGGAATGAGGGATCTACAGTACCCTGAAAGGTTATCAAAATTAGGGTTATTCACTTTAGAAAAAAGACGACTGAGGGGAGATCTAATAACTATGTATAAATATATCAGGGGTCAGTACAGAGATCTCTCCCATCATCTATTTATCCCCAGGACTGTGACTGTGACAAGGGGACATCCTCTGCGTCTGGAGGAAAGAAGGTTTGTACACAAACATAGAAAAGGATTCTTCACTGTAAGAGCAGTGAGACTATGGAACTCTCTGCCTGAGGAGGTGGTGATGGTGAGTACAATAAAGGAATTCAAGAGGGGACTGGATTTATTTCTGGAGTGTAATAATATTACAGGCTATAGCTACTAGAGAGGGGTCGTTGATCCAGGGAGTTATTCTGATTGCCTGATTGGAGTCGGGAAGGAATTTTTTTTCCCCTTAAGTGAGGAAAATTGGCTTCTGCCTCACAGGGGTTTTTTGCCTTCCTCTGGATCAACTTGTAGGAAACAGGCCGAACTGGATGGACAAATGTCTTTTTTCGGTCTTATATACTATGTTACTATGTTACTATAACATGCTTTAAAACATCCAGTGTGTGTATACGATCAGGTATGATGTTGTATTGATCAGGTAGTGTAAGGGTTACGCCCGCTTCACAGACATTGACAGACCAAACTCCCCTTTTAATGCACCGCAAACAACCACAAACAGTCCATTTGCACAACCGCAAACTCCCCATTTGCACAAGGTTGGATACCAAGCTAGCCATGTCGCGGTGATGTCACTGAAGGTTTCTTCCTCCACCCAGCCACGTACAACACCAAGGGTCCCCGAAAGGTGAATTGAATTGATTTTTCGAACGGGGAGGTGGTTAAAAAAACGCTGGATCCCTCCCCTTTGTTTTAATCCACGGTCACTGCGTCTGCGCTGTGCAATTTACTGTCACAACCGATATGAGTGGCATTTTCTGTAGTACTATTCTCATCAGTTTAATCCCTATTACGTCCCCTATCAGGACGTGTATTGAATGGATTTTAGACAACCGCAAACAGTTGTCAAAAGTTGACAAACTCCTTGCAGAAATGTGATTTATCTGTGTGCGTCCTTGTTACTTCCAATTTGGGGCACTGTGCGTGTGCCGTGCAATGTACTCTGCCACGTGGTATGAGTGGTGTGTTAACTAGTACTATTCTTATCAGTTTAATCCCTGTTACGTCCCCAATCTGGGGTCCATTTATTAAAAAAACGCTGGCTCCCTCCCCTTTGTTTTAATCCATGGTAACTGCGTCTGCGCCATGCAATTTACTGTCACACCCGATATGAGTGGTGTCTTAACTAGTACTATTCCTATCAGTTTAATCCCTGTTACGTCCCATATCAGGGATTGCCTTTTGTGAAAAAAAATTTAGGCCAGGTACCTTCGACTGCCTTCACAGTGACAGACCAAACTCTCATACACCAAACTGAAATGATTTTAGGAAGCGGGAGATGGATAAAGCAGCTTGGTTGGTCCTCTTACTCCCAAATTGGGGCACTGCGCGTGCACAGAGCAATGTGCTGTGACACCCTATATAAGTGGTGTCTTAACTAGTACTATTCCTATCAGTTTAATCCCTGTTACGTACCCTATCTGGGGACGTGTGTCGAATTGATTAACCATTGTCGAATTAACAAACCATTACGACATCATGAAATAATTTAGTTCTGAGCTCTGTACTTGCTTTGTATTGGAATTGATGGGGATTTTTTTAATTGTCTGCATTATTTCGAATAAACTATTAAGAGACTTTATTATGATTTTTTATTTTATGTATTAAAAACCCATACAATTTAAAAAAAAATGGTAAATTAATGTTTTTTCTATGAAATATTATCCAGCCGATCGCTTTTGGTCTGACCATAATGAAGCAACGGCCTTATCATCTGGGGTGTGGCAACATTGCCAACACACTCATAGAGGTGATGATTGCTTCATTGTGATACGCAAGCCCCTTCACCACAACAAGGTAACGATCGCGAAGGGGGAATTGACACTTGTATGTGCCTTTTTTTTTTTGTTTGTTTTGTTTTTGCAGCCACAGTGCTGCACCATAGGACAGAAAAATTAGGCATGTACACATGCCTGAAAAATAATGGCATTGTTGCAGCCGCTGTTGTAGCAGCGGCCGGAAAAATTGATGTTTTCCAGGCAAAAAAGTGACTAAAACATTGCGGCTTGAACCCTAGTTGGTGGCGGAGAATTCATGAAAGTCATCCGGTATGCAGACATTAAACACAGCAGCGTGGGGACCATTTTGAGGCCAAAGCATGTCATCAGGCCTTTTGTTAGTCAAACGTATCCCCCACTGTCAGTCCCTTCGGGATCCATGCCTCATTCATCTTTATAAAAGTGAGGTAATCAACACTTTTTTGACCGAGGCAACTTCTCTTGTCAGTGACAATGCCTCCTGCTGCACTGAAGGTCCTTTCTGACAGGACACTTGAAGCAGGGCAGGCCAGAAGTTCTATCGCAAACTGGGATAGCTCAGGCCACAGGTCAAGCCTGCACACCCAGTAGTGAAGGGGTTCATCGCTCCTCAGAGTGTCACTATCTGCTGTTAAAGCGAGGTAGTCTGCTACCTGTCGGTCGAGTCGTTCTCTAAGGCTGGATCCCGAAGGGCTGTGGCGATGTATAGGACTGAAAAAGCTCTGCATGTCCTCCATCAACAACACATCTGTAAATCGTCCAGTCCTTGCTGCTGTGGTAGGAGGAGGATTACATTCACCTTTTCCCCAGTTATATTCCAGTTGGGCTGTGACATCCCCTTTATAATCTGTGTAAAGCATATTTTTTAGTTTGGTTTTGAACTGCATCCTTTCCGACTTTTGGTAATTTGGTAATATTTCTGCCACTTTCTGCTTATAGTAGTGTGGCCACCCAGTACAGGTCGTTCTCCTTCATACTTTTTATACGAGGGTCCCTCAACAGACATGACAGCATGAAAGACCCCATTTGCACAAGGTTGGATGCAGAGCTACTCATTTCCCGTTCCTCGTCCTCACTGATGTCATTGACGGTCTGTTCTTCCCCCCAGCCACGTAAAACACCACAGGTCCCAGATAGGTGACAACAACGAGCACCCTGGGGTACCTGCTGTGGTTGGTCTTCCTCCTCCTCAAAGCCACATTCCTCCTCTGACTCCTCTTCCTCATACTCCTCTTCCAGCGTTGCCGCAGGTCCGGCAAGCGATGATAAGGCGTGTTCTGGTGGTGATGGTGACCACAACTCTTCCTCTTCCTCTTCTCGCTCATCTACAGCCTGATCCAGCACTCTTCGCAGCGCACGCTCCAGGAAGAAAACAAATGGGATGAGGTCGCTGATGGTGCCTTCGGTGCGACTGACTAGGTTTGTCACCTCCTCAAAAGGATGCATGAGCCTACAGGCATTGCGCATGAGCGTCCAGTAACGCTGGGAAAGAATTCCCAGCTCCGCAGAGGCTGTCCTAGCACCCCGGTCATACAAATACTCATTGATGGCTTTTTCTAGTTGGAGCAGGCGGTTGAACAGTAGGAGTGTTGAATTCCAACGTGTCGGGCTGTTGCAAATCAAGCGCCTCACTGGCATGTTGTTTCGCCGTTGAATATCGGAAAAGTGCGCCATGGCCGTGTAGGAACTCCTGAAATGGCACACCTTCCTGGCCTGCTTGAGGACGTCCTGTAAGCCTGGGTACTTAGACACAAAGCGTTGTACGATGAGATTCAACACATGTGCCATGCACGGCACATTTGACAACTTGCCCAAATTCAATGCCGACAACAAATTTGTTCCGTTGTCACACACCACTTTGCCGATCTCCAGTTGGTGCAGGGTCAGCCAATGATCCACCTGTACATTCAGGGCAGACAGGGGTGCTGGTCCTGTGTGGCTCTCTGCTTTCAGGCAAGTGAACCCCAAGACAGCATGACACTGTCGTATCCGGGATGTGGAATAACCCCTGGGGAGCTGGGGGGATTCAGTTGATGTGCAGCCAGACGCCGCAGCAGAAGAGGACTCAGCCGAGGAGGATATCGAAAAGGATGGAGTAGGAGTAGAGGAGGTGGCAGTAGAGCTGCCTGCAAGTCGTGGCGGTGTCACCAACTCCGCTGCGGAGCCATGCATTCCATGCTTGTCAGCCGTCAGCAGGTTGACCCAATGCGCAGTGTACGTGATATACTTGTCCTGACCGTGCTTTGCAGACCAGGTATCAGTGGTCAGATGGACCATTGCCCCAACACTGTATGCCAGAGATGCCATGACTTCCTTTTCAATAACATAGTAGAGGTTTGGGATTGCCTTTTTTGAAAAAAAAATTTGTCCGGGTACCTTCCACTGTGGTGTCCCAATAGCGACAAATTTTTTTGAAGGCCTCAGAATCCACCAGCTGGTATGGTAAAAGCTGGCGGGCTAAGAGTTCCGTCAAGCCAGCTGTCAGTCGTCGGGCAAGGGGGTGACTCTGTGACATTGGCTTCTTACGCTCAAACATTTCCTTAACAGACACCTGACTGTGGGCAGATGAGATGGAACTGCTGAAGGTGAGAGGCGGAGTGGCGGGTGGTTGAGAGGGGGCAAGGAGGACAGCAGTAGTTGACGTGGGTGAAGATGCTGGACCAGGAGGAGGATGGTGGCTTTGAGTTTGTGTGCTGCTTGTACGCATGTGTTGATCCCATTGGCGTTTGTGATGTGAGATCATGTGCCTTCGCAAAGCAGTTGTACCGAGGTGGCTGTTGGACTTCCCACAACTTAGTTTTATTTGGCACAGGTTGCAAATGGCATTGCTGTTATCAGAGGCAGACACACAAAAAAAATGCCACACTGCTGAGCTTTGCAATGACGGCATTCTGGTGGTGGCAACAGCATGCGTTGACTGGCGTGCTGTCTGGCTGACCCCGGGTGCCGATACATACTGTCTGACTGGGCCACTAACTCCTTGCGACGACCTCCACCTGCTTCCAACTCGTCTCCCTCCTTCTCTCTGTCTCCCCTTCTGAACTTTCCCCCTCTTCTTCTCTTTGAGCAGGCACCCACGTGGCATCCGTGGACACATCGTCATCATCAACCGCTTCACTTGTATCTGACACCTCAGCAAAGGAAGCAGCAGCGGGTACAACATCATCATCATCATCATCATCATCACACTGTACATTCATGTGTGTAATCCTGCATGACTGAGACATATCCCTGTAATCTAAATCATCTGGCAATAATGGTTGCGCATCACTAATTGCATCCAACTGATGTGTAAATAACTCCTCTGACAGATCAAGTGAAGCGGCTGTGGTGGTAGTGGTGGTGGTGGCGGTGGGCAGGAGCGTGGTAACTTCAGAGCAGGTGACCGAAGCTGAGCTGGAGGAGGATGTGCGTCAAGGTTCTTAGCGGAAGCTGTTGAAGATTGGGCGTCCTGTCTAAGCCAGTTAACTATGTCCTCAGAATTTTTCGGGTTCAGGGTACGTGGCCTCTGAACACTGGGCATTATTCCAGGGCCAGTGGAAATCACAGCACCACGACGGCCCCTGCGGGGTGGCCTGCTTCGGCCTGTCATCTTTTTTTTAGATAAGTGGTACTACGCGTGCTAGGTACTGTGCCACCCGGTATGAGTGTTGGGAACTAGCAGAGGGCACACTACAGTCTGTGGGCCTGACACACACACACTGGCAGGCAGGCAACTGAAATTAGATTAAAGTGTACAGATAAAGTGCCTTATTTTAAGGCAAAGTCCAGTGCCACCCGGTATGAGTGATGGGCACTGGCAGTGGGCACACGTCGGCCTGACACACACTGGCAGCAGGCAAGCAACTGAAATTAGACTAAAGTGTAAAAATGAGATGCCTTATTTATCGGCAAGCTACTGTGCCACCCGGTATGAGTGGTGGGCACTGGCAGTGGGCACACTACAGTCTGTGGAAGTCGGCCTGACACACACTGACAGCAGGCAAGCAACTGAAATTAGACTAAAGTGTAAAAATGAAATGCCTTATTTACCGGCAAGCTACTGTGCCACCCGGTATGAGTGGTGGGCACTGGCAGTGGGCACACAACAGTCTGTGAAAGTCGGGCTGACACACACTGGCAGGCAACTAACCTTAGATTAAAGGGTAAAAATTAAATGCCTTTTTTTGATGCAAAGTCCTGTGCCACATGGTATGAGTGGTGGGCACTGGCAGTGGGCACACTACAGTCAGTGGAAGTCGGCCTGACACACACTGGCAGCAGGCAAGCAACTGAAATTAGACTAAAGTGTAAAAATGAAATGCCTTTTTTGATGCAAAGTCCTGTGCCACACGGCATGAGTGGTGGGCACTGGCAGTGGGCACACTACAGTCTGTGGGCCTGCAGCTCATCACACACGGGCAGGCCAGGCAACTGCAATATATATATACAGTATTATTATTTGTAACCGGCTCTTTGTAATCACACAGTCAAAGAGAGATCCAGTGAAAGAAAAAGAAAGAGAACAGCCCAACTATCAAAGACAGGATGAATACAATATATCAACATATAATCGACATGAGTCACTATCTGAGCAACATTTTTTTAGATCAGACTCCCCCACACCACAGGATAAGGAACAGGGAAATTACACACACACCGAGAAGAACAGGTCCGAGAAATACACAAAATCACGAATACAATTTACGACACAGACAACAGAATCACCAAACTACTCCAGAAAGAAGATCACCCAGGAACCACACTCACAATTATCACCAACAAACACGGAAACAAGAAGCACTAAAAAACGAAAGAAAATACGGAGGGGGAGGGGACGACAGAAATCACTCAAGAAAGACATACCGGACATGGACAGGGGAGAGAACGTAATAGTTAATTTAAGCCAAACCTTTTTATCACAAGCACAGACAAAATTACTAAATAAAGGTTTGAAATATGCACCAACCATTAAATTGAATAAATTTGACACCTATATAGGGGTCGAAAAATTTGTTAGAAAATTATGTTTAAAGAAATACTTTATAAAGAATCCGATAACACAGAATTTGATCACTTGTTCAGAATACAGACACACGGACCTAAAAGCAAAATCCAAAAAATACCCTAGACAGGAAATTGGACAAAATATAGCGACCTTTCGGAAAAATGTAGAATCTGACATTAGATCAATAAGGAAGAAAACCATAAAAGAAAATTTGTCAAAATCAGAAAAAGATGCAATTAGACAATTACAGATTCAACAAAACATAGTGATTAGACCAGCAGACAAAGGGGGGGGGGGGCATTGTTATACAAGATATGGAGAAATACGATAAAGAATGTAGGAGACAGTTATACGAAACAGATACATATGAGGAGTTAAGGAAAGACCCCACAAAAGAATTCTTTGAAGAATTGACTGACTACTGTGATAGAGGTAAAGAAAAGGGGATACTATTAGAACGGGAATATAATTATATACTAAACACCCCCAAAAGACTACCAGTCTTCTACTGTCTCCCGAAAATTCATAAGAATTTAAACGAACCACCGGGACGTCCAATTACATCTGGAATAGGCTCCATAACATCGAATCTTTCTCAATACATTGACAGACTGTTACAACCAGTAGTTAAACAAATCCCATCATATGTGAAAGACACTACAGATATAATATCAACCCTAGAAAAAATTCAAGTAGGAGAAAACTGGATACTAGGGACAATGGATGTAACCTCTCTCTATACCATAATAGATCACAAATATGGACTAGAAGCGTTGAGGTCACAACTTAGAAAGGATGGACAACTACAGTATGACCAAATCGACTTCGTGATAGAAGGAGTGAATCACATTTTGACACATAATTATTTCGTTTATGACTCCACCTTTTTTCTACAGAAGAGAGGTACCGCCATGGGTACCAGGTTCGCCCCCAGCTATGCGAATATCTTTATGGCAGAGTGGGAGGCAATGACCATTGCCCCCCTCCTGGGGACGGACCTGGTACTCTGGCGTCGTTACATAGACGACATTATTTTCATTTGGAAAGGAACGGAGGAAGATCTACAAACCTTTATCATACAATTGAATAACAATGATAGGAACTTGACCTTCTCAGGTAACACTAGTAAGACGAACATTGAATTTTTAGACCTAAAAATAACAAAGAAAGAGCAGAAATTGATTTGTAGTACCCACCAAAAACAAGTTACAAAGAACAGTTACATCCTCTACAATAGCTGCCACCTCCCGAGATGGCTCACGAATATCCCGGTGAGCCAATTTAGACGCCTTAAAAGGAACTGTACGGACAACGAAGAATTTGAAAAAGAGGCGTCAGTTTTGAAAAAACAGTTTGAACACAAAAACTACCCAAAGGAAGTTATTGAGACGTCACTGAATAAAGTGAGGGATATGGAGAGGAAGGGATTTTTTAAAAATACACCAAAGGAAAGGGAACAAGAGGAAGAACAAAGGATCATAATTCCTTTTAGTGCCCAATACAAGAAAATAGAAAAGATAATTGACAAACATTGGCACCATCTATTAAAGGACAAAACGATAGGACCCCTTTTAACATCGAGACCAAGAATAGCCTACACAAAGGCACCAAATTTGGGCCTTTTGGTTGCACCAACGGTAAAAAATAAAAGATGTATAAAAAATAATCAAAACTGGTTGTTTTCTAAAGGCTTCCACAGATGTGAAGTATGTAGTAATTGTAGGACAACTAAGTTCCCAAAAAAAAACAATGAAGTCCAATCAATACAAAACTCATTATGTTATGAGATCAAAGATAATCTATCCTGCAACTCCCGTGACGTCATCTATGTAATAGAATGCCTATGTCCTAAACAATATATCGGACGAACAAAAAGATGCCTCAAAACAAGAATAGCGGAACATATGAATAAAATTAGAAAAGGGGCAACCACACACACATTATCACAGCATTACAAAGAATGTCATAATAATGATCCGAGTTCCCTAAAATTTGCAGCCTTGACAAAAGTGAAAAAATCCTGGAGAGGGGGTAACCATATAGAAAACATGTCAAGAATGGAATCAAAGCTGATTTTTGAATTTGATACAATAGCCCCTAATGGTCTAAACGCCGAAATTTAAATTTTCGGATTTTTATGAAGATTTATATGAAGATCAATTGGGACGGTGGCTGATGTAGGGATGTGGAATCGACTGCCAGGCTGTTTTACCAGCGCGCCGATTCTATCCTCCCTTGTCAGCCACCCTCCCCTTCATCCTACACCACTACTGTTCTACAATCAGGAATATATACGGATATATTTCATACCTATTAATCACTAATGCATTACAAACTTATATATTATTTATAATATCATTTACACTTAGACTATATTTTTGTACACACCTCACTTTTAATATTTTTTGTACACACCTGACTTTTAATGTTTTTAGTACACACCACAGTTTGTTAAACACACTATTATATCTTACCATTAAATCTTAATATTTTAATATACATCTTCTAGATATCTGATCTAGTTTATATAATTCACAACCTATCTATATAAATTTCCCATTTTAATGTCTACTTATTATATATGCATTATATACTTTTTATATACTCTTATATTTTTCTATTTCTCTATATTTCTTATATATTTCTTATATGTTTTTTATATATCTTTCATCTATAAAAAAAATTTTTTTTGTATATTGCTGGATGATTTTTTATATTGCTGGCCGTCTGTTACAATAAAGTAAAAAAAGAGAAAAAAAGAGAAAAAAGAAGCGATCATCCCCCAACACGTCATTGAGGACGAAACAAATCAATTAATTGATCCACCATAAAAGAGACTACACTTCCTATATGCTGGTTACCACTGAGGAAGGGACAGTACAGTCCCGAAACGCGTTTGGGAAGGAACCAGCAATATAGCGGATAAAGCCTGGTGAAAGAATAAAGAAACACCACGGACCTCCAAACGATCGTTAAAAGTTGAGCGCTTAAACTCCGAAAAAAACTCCAACGGGGGACACCACGTGGGACGCCACGTGGAACGCCGAAGGAGACTACTATACAGAAAGCACGTGCTTGAGCCTGTAAGTATAACAGCTCGCGCGGGGCACAGAGAGTGCCGAAGATAGACTCACTACAGGAGACCGGTAAAGTAACCTGACTGACAATAACCTGTTGTGTGTCCAATGTATATCGATCCTTCCAGTAACCACACATTGAAACAAACCTGGTGTTAACCCCAAAACATGAGAAAAGGACAATAAGTGTTGTCATAGGGGTTTCACTACAAACATCTCTTTTTTGTGATAATGGTATAAGAACTGTGACGATATCTAATCAATAATACATTGGATGAACTATTCTTTCAATTATCTATTTATTTGCTTATTGATTTACATTGGATCTGTGACAGAATAAGACCATTCAATCTGATACTATATGGACTATAAGTGATTTATAAAACAACAGATTGCCTGTGGATGAATTTAGCTCTGGAAGTGTTTATGAACTATATGGACATATAAGGGTGCTACACGTTATTTATGAACGTTTTATGAGCATTTTTCTCTCATAATTTTTAAAAAATCTTTTTCTGGATAGAAGGTTTTTGGGATATGAAGTTTTTTGGATGTTAAGTTCTTTATATTTTATAAATTCAATTTTATTTGTTGTTTGAAGTGGATCCACACTGAATTCTACTGTTTTATTAAATTAAATTAATTTATTATAATTATATGAAGTCTGATACATATCATTCAATCTGACCCAGATAGTTGAGTGCCCTCCTCACCTCTTCTTTCCTTTAACTGCAATATATATATGGAGAGAAAAAAAAAAAGCAGACTAATGTAGCAGCCCTAAAAAGGGCTTTTTGGGGTGCTATCAGGACGCTGTCCTTAAAGCAGAAATCAGATGAGTCTTTCAGGACTGGAGTGGACACTGAATACACTAGCCTAGCTATCTATTTCCCAATTAAATCAGCAACAGCTACACTGTCCCTCCTCTCATTAAGACTGCAGCTTCCGAATTAATCTAAAATGGATGCTGTCCAGGAGATGGGAGGGTCTGGGAGGGAGGGTATGCTGCTGATTGGCTGGAATGTGTCTGCTGGCTGTGAGGTACAGAGTCAAAGTTTGCTCAATGATGATGTATAGGGGGCGGACCGAACATCGAATATGTTCGCCCGCCACGGCGAACGCGAACAATCTATGTTCGCCGGCGAATAGTTCGGGCCATCTCTTCTGCCAACCTGACAGACCTCCGCACCTCACCAGAGCAGGGCATGACATGAGCACTTTTGCATAGAACGCTGAAAAACCTATTTTAAAAGTTAGCAGTGACATGCTGCATTCCTGTATTTGGGGGAAATAAACCCGTATTGTTGTTCCACAGAGCAGTTTGGCATACAACGCACAAAAACCTATTTTAAAATTTAGCAGTTACATACTGCATTTGTTGCAATAAACACTGGTTTCTGCTACATAGAAGATCTGAGGCCTACCCTGTATTTCAGTAATTTTAAATAACCTTTTGATTTCCACATTTACATAGTTGGTTGCAAACACACTGGTTTTGTGGTAGATAGCACATTAGCAGTGTACGTTGCATTTCTGACAGTCCAGTTAAACCGTTAACTTCTGCTTTTACATTGTTGGTTTGAAAAATCAAATTTCTGGTGATAGTGAAGTAATTGTATTAAATTTCTCCGTTACACTGTTTTGTGACCTAAATAAATGTATTCTGTTTATGACACAGGCACTGCCTTACTGTAAGTGAACTTAATTGTTGACTATTGGTAGTTAAATTGACATCGGAGATAAACCCTCTGTTAGTTTGGTGGGTGAACGCAAATAATGAGGAGAACATCAAATAAGGGACATGGGCATGGTCTTGGTGGTGTTGGTGGAACTCCTGTTGCTGGGAGTGGACGTAGCCGTTCAGTGCCAACTACAGGTCCATGTGAAACGCCTTTCTCAGGTGTGAGTAGGCAACAGAACCTGCAGCGTTATTTGGTAGGCCCGAATGCCGCTCTACGAATGGTGAGGCCAGAACAAGTACAGGCTCTAGTAGATTGGGTGGCTGACAGTGCCTCCAGTACCTTAACATTGTCTCCCACTGCTGAAAGCTCAGAATTGCCACCTGCAGCCCATGCCCATCAGTCTTTCACCTCACCCCCTTGCAAATCAGCCAAGCAATCTGAGCAGTCTCTTATGCTTTTTGATGACTCTGCTGGCAGGGTTTCCCAGGGCCATTACCATAGCCCTGCCCCAGAAGTGGAAGAGATTGAGTGCCGGATGCCTAACCACTTAGGTTTGAGGATTAGGACATGGGAAGAAGGCTTTCTGCGGTGTGCAGACCGACAATGAGGGCAGAGGTGAAGAATGGGTTGAACATGATCTTGAGAATGATGAGGTCCTACACCCCAAAATATACCACTTAAATCCATGTTATTCATGGGTGGTGAAAAAATCATATTTTTTAAGGCTAGGAATTATCTTTGCAGCCTGCGCTGCATATGTGCCGGGGACAATAATATAGTTAATCCGTCTGGGAGTTCAGGGGTTGACAATTTTTTGCTGTCAAGTGACCCTTAACAGCATAGGTGACAGGGACCGAAAAGTTGAAAAATCTTCTTTTAAATTGTTGGGTGCAAAATTACCATTTTTTCTGCCTGGGTTCCAGGGGCCTAAATTTAGAAAAATCTTCTGTTCCATTGGTGGGTGACATTAACCCCGTTTTGCCGTGAATAAACCCCTCCTATGCCTGGGTGCCAGGGGCCTACATCTTTAAAAATCATCTGTTCCATTGGTGGGTGACATTAACCCCGTTTTGCCGTGAATTAACCCCTCCTCTGCCTGAGTGCCATGGGCCTACTTTTCAAAAAATTACCTGTTCTATTGGTGGGTGACATGAACCCCGTTTTGCCATGAATTAACCCCTCCTCTGCCTGGGTGCCAGGGGCCTACATTTCTAAAAATTGCCTGTTCCATTGGTGGGTGACATGAACCCATTTTTGCGGTGAATTAACCCCTCCTCTGCCTGGGTGTCAGGTGCCTAATTTTTTTAAAAATCGCATGTTCCATTGGTGGGTGACATGAACCCTGTTTTTCTGTGAATAAACCCCTGCTCTGCCTGGATGTTAGGGGCCTACATTTTTAAAAATCGTCTGTTCCATTGGTGGGTGACATGAACCCCGTTTTGCCATGAATAGGCCCCTCCTGCCTGGGTGCCAGGGGCCTACATTTTTAAAAATCATCTGTTCTTTTGGTGAGTGATATGAACCCCTTTTTGCTGGTGAAAAACCCATGCTGTGCATTGCTGACAGCGAACCAAATTTGGTAAAAATGCCTGTTAATGATCGAAGTATGCGTGACTACAAACACATGCTGGTAGACCACTGCTGATGGCATTTCCACCTGACACGCCCTCAACCTTCTTCTCCACATCCATTTCCTCCTCCTAGATCAAAATTTTGACTTTTAATTTTTATTTATTTTATCTTAAGTGATTTCCCTATCCACATTTGTTTGCAGGTCAATTACCCACATTTTGCTGCCTTTTGCAGCCCTCTAGCCCTTTCCAGGACTTTTTTACAGCCATTTTAGTGCCCAAAAGTTTGATTCCCCATTGACTTGGGGTTCGGGTTTGGGGTCAAGTTCGGGTTAAGTTCGGATCCCGAACCCGAACTTTTTTGTGAAGTTCGGCCAAACCCATTGAACCCGAACTTCCAGGTGTCCGCTCAACTCTAATTATATTTACAAGGGGAATGACACCGTTGTCAATTAGGCCTGGGCTGCACAGAGACCTTTTGTAGAGCTACTGATTCATTTTGACTGGATCACATAAAGTCTTCATGTAGGCCAGGCTTTATTAATACAATTTTAGGTGGAATTAAAGAGGAACACAAAAATGTATTATCTTATAGATTATTTCCTTTGTCAGACATGTGAAGAGAAGTGAAAGCTCCTCTGTAAATTTATTAACTCACAGGTGATTCCTTTTCTTACACCAGTCTTTATAGGAACACAAACTCAGACTCCAGATCAGACCCCTAAATCTATAGAAATTTAACTGAGCTGTGTCTTGTTTTGGCAGTTGAGAGGAGTCTTGTGGTCTTGGTGTTGTGTGCATCACTGGATGGCGTATATGTATGTATATATATATATATATATATATATATATATTGTAGGGATCTTCTCTTATTCGGGGGTCATTCTCGCAGAGTTTGCCACAGACACCAGATTGAAGTCCGTTATTTGGTAGGCCCGAATGCGGCTCTACGAATGGTGAGGCCAGAACAAGTACAGGCTCTAGTAGATTGGGTGGCTGACAGTGCCTCCAGTACCTTAACATTGTCTCCCACTGCTGAAAGCTCAGAATTGCCACCTGCAGCCCATGCCCATCAGTCTTTCACCTCACCCCCTTGCAAATCAGCCAAGCAATCTGTCTTGTTTTGGCAGTTGAGAGGAGTCTTGTGGTCTTGGTGTTGTGTGCATCACTGGATGGCGTATATGTATGTATATATACATATATATATATATATATATATATATATATATATTGTAGGGATCTTCTCTTATTCGGGGGTCAGATGATGCTTTATTTTCCAGCTTTTGACGGCCGAGGATTTATGTTTTGATTGCTGTTTTGTCAGCAATCAAAACATAAATCCTCGGCCGTCTGGCCACTGACTAAAGAGTATTTCCCTCTCTATCAGGATCTGGATCTACCACCCAGCTCCCCAAAACACATCACCAGTGCTTACCCTACACACAGGGTTAGAGGGTCCTGGCTCCCACAGGCCTCGACACAGTCTGCTCCTTTCCCAGACTGGGAGCCACACACAAGTCCAGCAACAGGATTAAATAGCATCCCTGGACATGAGCATTGTCCAAAATCCCGGACTGGAGCATGGGGAACAGGCACCCACCCAGCACATTGCCTGCTCCCAGTAAAAGCCCTCCCGGACTAGCTGGAGCCAGCTAAGCTAATTATCTTGGTGTCCACCAACTGACTTAGTAGCCACCTATATCTAGGGCCTTTACTCCACCAAGGCCGGGCCCCTTGGTGACACGCTCCTGGTGCAAACACCCCCCCTTTTTTATGCTTCCCCGGGACTTTACTACACCCCTCCTATTCACATTGCCACTATATATATATATATATATATATATATATATTTATATATATATATATATATATATATATATATATATATACATATCTTCAGTGTACACAGAATGGGATTATAAATAGTTAATAGAATACAGTGGCGTGACTATTTTGTTTGGCACCCGGGGCGGGTCCTTTGTCTGGCACCTCCCCCCCCCCCCAATAGTTTAAATGTCCATTGTGGCCCCTCCAGAGTAGAAGTGCCCATTGTGTCCCCTCCATAGTAGAAATGCCCTTTGTGTCCCTTCACATTAGCAATGCCCATTGTGCCACCTCCAGAGTAGAAGTGCCAATTGTGCCCCCTCCATAGTAGAAATGCCTATTGTGCCCCTTCACATTACCAATGCCCATTGTGTCCTCTCCAGAGTAGAAATGCCCATTGTGCCCCCTCCATAGTAGACATGCCTATTGTGCCCCTTCACATTACCAATGCCCATTGTGTCCTCTCCAGAGTAGAAATGCCCATTGTGCCCCCTCCAGAGTAGAAATGCCCATTGTGCCCCCTCCAGAGTAGAAATGTCCATTGTGCCCCCTCTGTGTTAAACAAAAAAAAAAAAACACTACTCACCTTGTCCAGTTCCTGAAGCTCACAGTTGTCTCACCCCTGAAGGCACAGATCGCTCTCCAGCGATGTGTGGGAGGAGCTTATATAGATTGCTGGGCTGCAGACCCCTCCCACACAGGCTAGCAGCGTGATCTGTGTCTGCAGGCTGAATGATGGAGCAGGGAGAAGTCTTCCAGCTTCACCATTCAGTGTTCTGAATGGGATAGCTCGACCTGTGTCTAGTAATACAGACCAGCTTAAACATTACAGTCTCAATAGTTTAATGCTGTAATGCTGAACAAATAACTGAAGCCTTAGGGCTCATGCACATGAAAGTACGTATTTTAAGGGATGAGTGAACCTGTGGACCCGAACATGACCCCGAACCCGGACTCCATTAAAATCAATGGGGACCCGAACTTCACTTTATTATTTTCCGTTATAACATGGTTACATAGTAACATAGTAACATAGTATATAAGACCAAAAAAAGACATTTGTCCATCCAGTTCGGCCTGTTTCCTACAAGTTGATCCAGAGGAAGGCAAAAAACCCCTGTGAGGCAGAAGCCAATTTTCCCCACTTAAGGGGAAAAAAAATTCCTTCCCGACTCCGATCAGGCAATCAGAATAACTCCCTGGATCAACGACCCCTCTCTAGTAGCTGTAGCCTGTAATATTATTACACTCCAGAAATAAATCCAGTCCCCTCTTGAATTCCTTTATTGTACTCACCATCACCACCTTCTCAGGCAGAGAGTTCCATAGTCTCACTGCTCTTACAGTGAAGAATCCTTTTCTATGTTTGTGTACAAACCTTCTTTCCTCCAGACGCAGAGGATGTCCCCTCGTCACAGTCACAGTCCTGGGGATAAATAGATGATGGGACAGATCTCTGTACTGACCCCTGATATATTTATACATAGTTATTAGATCTCCCCTCAGTCGTCTTTTTTCTAAAGTGAATAACCCTAATTTTTGTAACAATGGCAGTTGGCAGCCGCCAGCGTGCAGTGCGTCCGACTACGTACCTCAGTCGAGCTGCACGCGGGGCTCCTCCTCTTCGCTGCAGGCTCCGGACCTGCTTTCCTGCGCTTTCGCCGGCTACGACAGCTTCTGTTGTATCTTGTAGGAGCCGCAGGTGTCCTGGTACCTTAAGGGTTAATGCACGCCCCTGATTCCGCCCGCCCCTGATTCCGCCCTCTCTCCAATCCTGGCCAGGCACCACCTTTATAAGGGTGCTTCCCCCTTCCTGCAATACCTGAGCAATATTGTACTTCCAACAGCTAGGCTCCTGTTGTTCCTGCATTCGATATCCTGCTTATGACCTCTGACTGTATCCTGACCTCGTCTCTGCTTGATCCTCTTGTACCTCGCTGCTCTCAAGTTAAAGACCCGGACTGTCGACCACGCCTCTGTCTGCTGTGCAGATCGTTACACCAGTTCCACCTGGACTAACTCAGCTCTGCTGTTCTCACAGCACTAGCTCTGCTATACCACTTGCTCAGCTCAGCATTATCCTGTGGCTGTCTGCTATATTGCCTGTTTCCCCAGTGCTAGCATCGGGGCTTTCTGGCCTGCCCGGCCAGCTGCCACTTAACCGGGACCACTCTTGCGGTAGCTACCTGGTGTCTCCCCTGCAGCTCAGTCCAGCTTCCGCATCCTGGAGCGGGATAAAGGGTGAAAACCAGGGGGACACTTAGACTCCGCTCCCAAGTTTGGCCCAAAGCCAAACCGGTAAGTGGCACAGCGGGTCCACACCCGTTGATCCGTTACAATTTTGATAACCTTTCAGGGTAATGTAGATCCCTCATTCCAGTTATTACTTTAGTTGCCCTTCTCTGAACCCTCTCCAGCTCTGCTATGTCTGCCTTGTTCACAGGAGCCCAGAACTGTACACAGTACTCCATGTGTGGTCTGACTAGTGATTTGTAAAGTGGTAGGACTATGTTCTCATCACGGGCATCTATGCCCCTTTTGATGCAACCCATTATCTTATTGGCCTTGGCAGTAGCTGCCTGACACTGGTTTTTGCAGCTTAATTTGCTGTTTATTAAAATTCCTAGATCCTTTTCCATGTCAGTGTTACCGAGTTTTTTACCATGTAATATGTACGGGTGACTTGCATTATTCCTTCCCATGTGCATAACTTTACATTTGTCAGTGTTAAATCATCTGCCATTTCTCTGCCTAAGCCTCCAATCTATCCAGATCCCTCTGTAGCAGAAAACTGTCCTCTACTCTTAAATGATTCTTCAATGCATTTTAATTGAAATAATGTACAGTACTCCCCTGGTTGTTAATAGAAAGTGCATGAGTTTCTAAATTATTGGATACTTTTATGTTTTGCCCAAAGCAACAAATCATATTCCACGTTTAATTTTTCAGAGCTCTTTTGGAATGGAATCTGATTGGTTGCTATGGGCAACTAAGCCTGTTTTTATTTACAGTAGTTTTGATAAATCACCTATGTAATGAAATTCAACTGAGATATAATTATTATATAAATTATGATATTATTGTATGTTATTATTATTTACATCATGTTCTAAAACATACTGTCATCTCAAATAAGCTTTAATCTTATCTCAATTTACAGTATGACTTCATGGAGCGTTTGGATGGCAAGGAGAAGTGGAGTGTAATAGAAGCCCCAAGAGAGCGCCGCAGCATTCAGACACTGGTACAAAATGAGGCTGTGTTTGTCCAGTACTTGGATGTTGGAATCTGGCACTTGGCCTTCTACAATGATGGAAAGGACACGGAGATAGTGTCATTCAATACAGTTGTCCTTGGTAAGAATATTCTTTTATTACTCATGCAATGAAGTTTGCATTAATAATCAAAATTACATTTCACTGAATATTTTTTTTCTTTTCTTTATATGCTTACAAATTTAACCCCTTAAGGACGCATGACGTACCGGTATGTCATAGTTCCCGAGTCCTTAAGGACCCATGACGTACTGGTACGTCACATCTTTAAAACGGGAGTGCAGCGAGGCAGGGGTTAATAGGAACAGGATGTCCGCTGAAATCATTCAGCGGGCATCCTGTCACAATGCCGGGGGGTCATGTGACCCCCCTGTATCGGCGATTGCAGCAAACCGCAGGTCAATTCAGACCTGCGGTTTGCAGTGCTTTCTGCGATCTCTGATCCCCGCGGTCATAGGAGACTAAATGTTCCCCAAGTGTTTTATTTTAACCCCCCTAAGGGGGGGGTGGTTGCGGGCGGTGCGGGAGGCAGGAGGTGCGGCAGACGGGATCGCAATAGCGATCCCCCGCTCGCCTCCTCTGTAATAGTTACTTTGTGGCTAGTGGTTTTAGCAGAGTGTCAGCACATTGCTGACACTCTGCTAAAAACTGCTGATATCTATGCGGCAGATGTCATCAGTTTTAACACCATCCATGCCGTATGGACCGCTGTATGGAAGGGGTTAACAGGGAGGGAGCTCCCTCTCCCATCGGTCGGGCTACTGTTCCTTTGCAGCCCCCCGACAGGATGGAATCACAGAGGGAGGGAGCCCCCCTCCCTCCCATTCACCCGCTGCTCTGTTCTGGCAGTGGGTGATGGTTACCATGGCAGCAGGATGCTTTCAGAGGCTTGCCATGGTACTGTAAGTCTTATCAGGCTTCTGCTATAGGCAAAATGCTGTTGTTGTGTTAAAGTAAAATAAATTAAAAAAAGTATACATATTATGTATCGCCGTGTCTGTAATAACCTGCTCTATAAAAATATCACATGACCTAACCCCTCAGATGAATACCGTAAAAAAATAAAAATAAAAATAAAAACGGTGTAAAAAAAGCAATTTTTTGTCACCTTACATCACAAAAAGTGTAATACCAAGCAATCAAACAGTCATACGCACCCTAAAATAGTGCCAATCAAACCGTAATCTCATCCCATCAAAATCATACCCTACCCAAGATAATCACCCAAGAACTGAAAAAACTATGGCTCTCAGACTATGGAGACACTAAAACATGATTTTTTTTGTTTCAAAAATGAAATCATTGTGTAAAACTTGCATAAATAAAAAAAGTATACATATTAAGTATCGCAGCGTCCGTAATAACCTGCGCTATAAAAATACCACATGGTCTAACTTGTCAGATGAATGTTGTAAATAACAAAAAGTAAATACAGTGCTAAAACAACTATTTCTTGTATAAAGCAACCAAAAATCATATGTACCCTAAAATAGTACTAACAAAACTGCCACCCTATCCCGTAGTTTCTAAAATGGGGTCACTTTTTTGGAGTTTCTACTCTAGGTGTGCATCAGGGGGGCTTCAAATGGGACATGGTGTAAAAAAACTAGTCCAGCAAAATCTGCCTTCCAAAAACCGTATGGCATTCCTTTCCTTCTGCACCCTACCATGTGCCTGTACAGCAGTTTACGATCACATATGGGGTGTTTCTGTAAACTACAGAATCAGGGCAATAAATATTGAGTTTTGTTTGGCTGTTAACCCTTGCTTTGTAACTGGAAAAAAAGTATTAAAATGATAAATCTGCCAAAAAAGTGAAATTTTATCTCTATTTTCCATTAATTCTTGTGGAAAGGGTTAACAAAGTTTGTAAAATTAGTTTTGAATACCTTGAGGGGTGTAGTTTCTAACCCATTTTTGGGTGGTTTCTATTATGTAAGCCTCGCATAGTGACTTCAGACCTGAATTGGTCCTTAAAAAGTGGGTTTTTGAAAATTTCAGAAAAATTTCAAGATTTGCTTCTAAACGTCTAAGCCTTGTAACATCCCCAAAAAATAAAATATCATTCCCAAAATTATCTAGACATGAAGTAGACATATGGGGAATGTAAAGTAATAACTATTTTTGGAGGTATTACTATGTATTATAGAAATAAAGAAATTGAAACTTGGAAAATTGCAAATTTTTCAAAATCTTTGGTAAATTTGGTATTTTATTATGGATAAAAATGAACTTTTTTGACATTTTACCAGTGTCATGAAGTACAATATGTGATTAAAAAACATTCTCAGAATGGCCTGCATAAGTAAAAGCGTTTAAAAGTTATCACCACATAAAGTGACACTGGTCATATTTGCAAAAAATGGCCTGGTCCTTAAGGTGAAAAATGGGCTTAAGGGGAGTCCTTAAGGGGTTAAATACATTTTCAGAAGTCTTTAAAGGGTTATCTCATTAAAATGAATTATTACTTAACCACAGGGGTCCGACTGTTGGGATTTCCCTCATCCAGAGAACGAGTGGTCCCTGACTTCTCTCTCTGAATGGAGCATGTGTTGTCCACTGCTCCATTCACTTCCATAAGGCCTCTTGCACACAAATGTATTTGTTCCATGGCCATATTGCGGGCCGCATACGGCGGTTCTGCAATATAAGGTGCTCCAGCCGTCTGAATTCCGCATTACCTTAGCACCTCCCCATAAACTTTGAAAGGATTTGTGATCTACCAAATGCAAAGAAATGTAATGTAATAAATTGATCATTGAGGATCTAGGAGGTGGAGCCTCTGTTCACACATTAACCCTTTAAGAACCTGCGGCAGGATCACGGGGGAATCGGGCACCATGACTGCTCTTACTGGCAGGCATCCATGCCGGTTAAGGGCAGCATGGTGCAGCACCGCCCACCTGCATCTCCAAGTACTATGATTGGCCTGTCAATGAAGACCGGCACATCGCAGCACCGGAAGCAGAGAGAAGCTGCAGAGCGGATTGGGGGGGTCAGAGGGTGGTGACTGGTTCTGAACTGGTCAGCATCAGTCTCCTCCGAGGTGACGCTATAGCTTCATAGGAAAGGGCTGAATCTCCCTGCATGTAGCCATTCTAGCTGGTGATTGCATGTAGAGACATTCTGTTCTTTTCTGTGCTGCTGGTTGGCTTGCTGCGAATTATGGCGCACCAATACTGCGATTAGTGTTGAGCACGAATATTCAAATCGCGAATTTTAATTGCGAATATAGCCACTTCGAGAATTAACGAATATTTAGAATATAGTGCTAAATATTCGTATCGGCACTTAGCAACATCCCAAGCAACCAACAGGAAAGTTGCCTACTCCTTAGTGTTGATTGCGAATATTCTAATCGCAGATTTTATGACTTGAGATCACAAATTCTAGAATTTGCGAATATTTGGCCAAAAATTTGTAAAATATCGCAAATTAGAATATTGCCTATGCTGCTCATCACTAGTCTGCATTTTCAACTTTTCCTGAAGAAAGAAGAAAAGAAGAAGAACAACATCTGGAATGGCTGCACTGATTTTTTTTTTTCATTTGCAGCTGTTCCAGATCCCTAAACCACCCTCCGTCGCTGTCCCTTCATGCCCCTCCCACTTCTCAGCCGACAGGGATTGAAAAAATGAAGTTAAAAATTAACTTCTGTCAGCTGCAGACATGGGAGTGACGGTGACTTTCTCCCTGCAGCTCACACTCAGACAGCATGGTGCTGCTGTCTTAGAGTGAGCTGTTCAAAAGGACATGCCTCTGATCCGGTTAGGCCACACTCTTCCCACTCCTCAGCTGACTGGGATTGAAAAAATGAAGTTAAAAATAAACTATCTAGGTCCCGCTAAGCCAAGCCCCCATTCAATTAGATCACTCCCCCTCCCACTGCTCAGCCGAATGGGATTGAAAAAAAGAAGTTAAAAATCAACTTCTAGGTCCCGCTAAGCCATGCCCCCATCCGGTTAGGCCACACCCCCTCTCACTCCTCAGCCGACAGGGATTGAAAGAATGAAGTTAAAAATCAACTTTTGTCAGCTGCAGGGTTGAGAGTGAGGGTGACTTTCTCCCTACAACTCATACTCAGACAGCACAGTGCTCCTGTCTGAGAGTGAGGAGTTCAAAAGGACATCCCTGTGTACGTCAAGGCCCTACACCAGACGGAGAACAGGGAGTCTGAAAGCAAGACGGTCCGGCCTAAAACTGGACCTATGGTCACGCTAGGGGCAGGCTGCTATGGAGGTCACAGTTATGGGGATGGTCCGCTATGGAGGTCAGTGTTAAGGGGCAGATTGCTTTAAAGGCCACTGTTAAGGGGGCGAGCCCCTGTGGAGTTCGAGGGGGTAGTGTGCTGTGAAACTCACTGTTTAAAGGGAAGGCTGCTATAAAGGTCAAAGTTACAGGGATGGGTTGCTGGGAAGGTCCCATTTTAAGGGAGGGGGCACTGTGTATGGGGGGGGTCAGTGTTAAGGGGTGGGGGCTGTGGAGATCACTGTTAAGGGGGGTGCTGTAGATGTCACTGTTATAGTGGTTAGTGTCAATATCTTTTAACGACACACACAAACATTAACTGAAATAGATTAACTATATCCGAGCAAAGCCGGATCCTTCTGCTAGTCTTTTTTCTCTTATATACTTAAAAATTTGTTTATGTTTGTCTGTTCTTTATACGCGACCAAACAACTGGACCGATCTTCACCAAATTTGACACACAGGTACATCAGGTGTCCGGGAAGGTTTTAGATTGGGTCTCAGCTCTATAGGACATACCGTTCCTGAGCTATTCCCCAAAAATTCCAATACAAGCCTGCAACAAGCCTTTTTCTTCATATCCCAACTGCCATACACGGTCACTAGAGATGTCCCGAACTATCCGCCGGCGAACATCGCATGTTCGCTTTCGCCGCGGCGGGCGAACATATGCGATGTTGGGTCCGCCCCCTAAACGTCATCATTGAGCAAACTTTGACCCTGTACCTCACAGTCAGCAGACACATTCCAGCCAATCAGCATACCCTCCCTCCCAGACCTTCCCACCTCCTATCAAAAAGCAAGGACATCATCCATCTTAGATTCATCCTGAGGCTGCAGTGTAAGGCTCCATTCACACGTCCGCAATTTTGTCCGCATCCATTCCGTAATTCTGCGGAATGGATGCCGACCCATTCATTGTGAATGGGGCCGGACATGATGAATGCACACTATGTGATCTCCGCTTCCCCATTTGTGGAAATGCTACGCAAAAGATAGAGCATGTCCTATTCTTGTCCGCAACCTGCGGACAAGAATAAGCATCTCTATGGGGAGTGTCGGCATGGTGTGTTGCGGATCCACAACACACTACGGACGTCTGAATGGGGCCTTAGTAGAGCAGGGAGAGTGCTGCTGCTGCTGAATTAATAGGGAAAGCGTTAGCTAGGCCAGTGTTCAGTGTCCACTGCAGTCCTCAAAGACTCATCTGCTGTTAGGACAGCATCCTGACAGCACCTGAAAAAGCACTTTTTAGGGCTGGTACATCAGTCTGCTTTCATTATTTTTTTTCTATATATATATATTGAAGTTGCCTGCCCATGTGTGAGAGGACGCAGGCCCACAGACCGTACTGTGTGCACACCACTCATATAGGGTGGCACAGTACCTTGCAGATAAAAAAGTAATTTAATTTTTACCCTTTAATATAATTGCAGTTGCCTGCCAGTGTGTGTCAGGCCCACTGACTGTACTGTACACACTGCCAGTGCCCACCAGTCATATCGTGTGGCACAGTACCTTGCAGATAAAAAAGTCATTTAATTTTTACCCTTTAATATAATTGCAGTTGCCTGCCAGTGTGTGTCAGGCCCACAGACTATATTGTGCCCACTGCCCACCAATCATATAGGGTGGCACAGTACATTGCACGGCGCACACGCGGTGACCTGAAATTCAAATGAAGTGGACCGAGCATGGGTCTTTTTCTATCTCCCGGTTCCAAAAATCTATTCACTACACCGGCCCTGGCCCTGATAAGGGACAACACAGAGATTAAATTGATAGGAATGGTACTTAGTTAACACTAGTTGCATTGGTGGCAAATTCCATTGCAAGTGCGCAAAATTAGAAGGAAGCGGACAGAGCAAGCTTTTTTCTCTATCTCCCCATGCAAGGATTCAATTCAATACATGTCCCCTGATAGGGGACTTAACAAAGATTAAAATGGTAAGAATAGTAGTGCACACTATTTGTATTGGTGGCACAGTACATTGCGCGGTGCACGCGCAGTGCCCCTAATTGGAAGTAAGAGGACCGACTGTTCTGTTTCAGTATATTGCATTGAGTATTGGTATGCTCCTCTCTTCCTCTCCCCTCTGTTTCAGCTTCTACTTTGTTCAGTCTAGCCACTTCCTGTTTTCCCTGTCATGCATTGCTGTTTGTGTGTGCTGTAATTCTGAGGAGAATCTGAGGAAAATCTGAGGAGAATCTGTGTAGTATGTCATCATGGAGATTATTAGAGGCATAATTCTTTTACCATCTGGATTCCCTGCATATCTTGTAATACAATCTCCGGATTAAAAGACTACTTGATTAACTCCTGGGTGTCTGATGCGTAAACTGTAAGTGGAGAATGTCTGATTCAACTAGTCACCTCACAGATGCGTGATTTGTATAAGGCTGACATTTCGAAACGCCACAGTAAAAGAATTGTCTTAGTACTTTCCTTCTCCCGCTAAGAAAAGAATATTCTTCTCCTCCAAGTAATAGCCATCATCATTTGTCTCCTGTTATGCTAAAGTGGAGGGCAGTATCTTATACTGCTCAGTACTGCATTCACTTGGATCGCAGAAGCTTCTAGCAATTCCAGTTTCATACAGGCTAGGAACTGTATTCAGCCTGTTTTCTGAGGTAAATATTGTCTGCCTGCTGTGGGCTATTAAAAGACTGAACCACCACTAGAGGTCGCTGTTGTGTTACAGATGAAATGCAGGACACAGCTAGAAGGATTTATAAGCCCTCATTTAAAATGAAGGAGGCGCTCCAAAATAACAAAATTGAAATATACAATAATTTATCTAATTTGTGGGAAAAGACTGAACAATGTATGGATGCAGCACATGGATCAGGCTATAATGAAGATCAATTAAAGGACATGTGTACCAAATTGAATAAATTCTATGATAGTTTTAAGAGACTCTCCGAAAAATATTCTTCTCTGTTATCAAGTCTCAACTCAGAGGAATTCATCCTAGAATTAAAGACCCACACGGCACTTAATGATGAAAGATATAGTAGATTTATGGCAGTCAAGTCAATGCTAGAGGACAAGATATCACAACAATATGAAACTGCGTCCCGCCATTCTAACCTTTCAAGGCACTCCAAGGCTTCATCCTGTTGCTCAAAATCTATTGCTCAGTCCTCATCGCTAAGGTCTCGCTCACAGCACTCTTCGCTGAGTACCTCATTGGTGTTGGCACGCGCAAAAGCGGAAGCAGCGAAGGTACAAGCTCACTGCATTAAAAAGGAAGCAGCCATTAAGGCACAAGTCGCAGAGACACAAGCCCTATCGCAAGCTAATCAAGCAGCTATACAGGCTCAGGCGCAAGCTATACAATCCCAATCTCAAGCTAATCAAGCAGCAATACAGGCTCAGGCGCAAGCGACCAAAGCCAAGGCCGAAGCTGAGTTGGAGGTCCTTCAGAAGGAAAGGGAAGAAGCAGCAGCCATGGCTGAACCCAGAGTTCTTGAAGATGCTGCTGAAGAAGAAGAAGCTTATCATCCTATGTCCAAGATATCTAATGACTCAGAAGGCCGTACCCTGCAATTCGTCCTAGACCAAAGGAAAGTCAATGCATTTGCACCAGAAGATTTGGGCTCTGCACGCCAGCCTGCTGAACTCATGCGGATAGAAAAAGAGGCAGCTGATAACCATACAGTTGACCCCAGTCCAGTGAACATTTCTCTTTCTTTCAAACCTCTGGCACCTTACACAGTATTTCAGGCGCCATTAGAGACCAAGCCACTTCAAGCTCATCAAATCACATTAAAACCTCCTGAGACTAGTTACATAGCAACCCAGACGCTGGCGCCAAGATTACCAGATGTGAAGCCTTCATTTACGCTCAACCCAGCTGCCACTCCATTCCATCTTCCAACCCCCAAACATAGGGTATCAGATGGTGCCAACAACACCAGCGAGGTAGAAGTTCCCATCACCATGATGCAGGAATAAAATAACGCATCAGAAATCGCTAAGTACCTCACTCTCAGGGACCTCATCAGTACTAGCCTTACGAACTTTGATGATCGCCCAGAGAACTATAGAAGTTGGAAAGCCACCTTAAAGACAACAGTTCAAACCCTTGCTGTACCGCCTATGCAAGAACTTGATTTACTAATTAGATGGCTAGGTCCATGGTCGTCAAACTGTGTTAAGAGACTCAGAACCGTTCATATCTACGAACCAGTCAAAGGCCTTCGTCTCGCATGGGTAAGATTAGATATATGCAGAAAGGAAGAAAAAAGAAATATAGCGCCTCATGTGCAGAAAAAACCTCAATGCAATTATTGTATTAGCAAAAATTGCGCTTACCAGATCAAGTTGTGAAAGGAGTCACAACAACTTTTCAAGCTCGGCTGGATTCTACCCCACCAGCTGGGGGAGATGCCTTGCTGCTGCCCGATCCTATTCCGCTCCAGAAAGCGGTTGAAGGAGATAAACTTTAGTAGCAAAAATGTAATGGATCTTTTACACGGCGCTGCAGGCAAACACAGTACTCCTCGATGTAGGTTTCTTCTTTTTATTTCCAATAAAAGGTTAAATTTGTCTACGTGTTTCAGGGGATGAAGCCCCCTTCCTCAGGACAATACAAACAATCAGTAGTGATATGCAGGGTTTTTAAAAGACAAATTGGCGCGCTAAAAACTAGGGAGGGACTATCGGGGGGCAGGATTTCATGATTGATGGAGTACAGCCCCTTGTCTCTCCATTATTAAAATCGACTTGCATTAAAATAACACATTAGAATCATTAAAAGGTTACAATTCTAGTTAAACCCATACCAATTACACATGAATTGAAACAATTTCAATACACCAGCGAGCAGTGGATAGTTTGTATGCGCTCCTTCTCCTCCTCCTGTTAGCTGCCATGCGCATCGCTCACAGAGGCAGTCTCCAGCGCTGTTGAGATCGCGATCTGCAGTGAATGGTCTGTATGGTGAGCAGTGAGGGGTTTGTATGCGCTTCTTCTCCTTCTCCTGTTCATTGCCGTGCGCATCGCTCCCAACGCTGTTCAGTATGTTAGATCGCGAACTGTGGGCACATAGTGGAGGGACACTTAAGGGAGAACCTTTCGTTCTGTCTGGCTCATAATAATCCACCATGGTAGCACCGTGCAATGTTCTTGTATAACTAGCTGCATGACATCCCCTTAAATGGCATTGTTGTAATGGCGTTGTTGTAATGCCACTCTTAAAGGGGGGGAATTTATAGGTTATGCTGGTACATAACATTATTAAAAAAAAAAAAAAAAAGGATTGTTTATTTGCATGGTATTATTATAAGACCCATCTAAGATGGTGGGGGGTGGCGGAAATTGTTGGTCATGCTGATATATGACATATTTACAAAAAATGGGTATATAAATGGACCTATTATAGAATTGTTTCATTGATCTCGTTTAACCCTTTTGGATTTAGTGTATCAAGTTGGTAAATCCAATATACCACTTTTTTCTGGAGTTTCTCAAACCGATTGTACGGGTTTTCAGGTATATAGTCTATTGGAGTGACTTTGATTTTATGGAATTCTTGTTCAGGGGTCATTGCACAGTGTTTGGACAAACTGTGTTTCTGATAGTGGCGCCGGATATTATACCTATGTTGATTTATTCTACAGTGTAGGGCTTGTGTGGTTCTCCCTACATATTGTAGTCCACATTCACACTCTATGAGGTAAATGACATAGGTTGAATGGCAGGTTAGATGATATTTGATCTGAAAATTTGACCATTTGCATTGGAGCTAAATGACGTGCAACCGTGAGTGATTTCATTACAGCAGAGGCAGTTTTTTGTCCCGCATTTATAGCTCCCTTTTTTCTTTAGATGGTGATGAGACTCTTTTGTTTTTTCTATATGTTGCTTAGGTTTACTGGGGGCCAAAATGTTTTTCATCGTTGGGTAAGATTAGAGCAGACATACGGCGGCTCGGAAGTAGTTGAACGTGCCTTATTTAAACGACTATACGACTTTCCTGGATTAGTCAATACAGACTGCCAAGGGTTCCAGGAACGAAGCTATTTTCTTCTTGAGTTTGAAATCATCAAGGGAGACCTGCAGCTACCAGGTCTCAGTTTTCTTGATACCTCCCATGGTGTGGGCCTGATCGTGGAGAAATTACCCCTCAATATTCAAGAACAATGGGCAAAAAGTGGTTCAAAATACAAGAAGCAACATCGTGTTCCCTTTCCACCATTTTCATTCTTCTGTAAGTTCATCAAGGACTTGGCTAGAGCTAAAAACGATCCGAGGTTCAACACCTTGGGAACCAACATCTTTGGCTCTACTAAACAGACACACAAGACTTTCAGTCCCAGACAGAAAAACACTAAAAGTCTAATTTCAGTAAAAAAGACAGGGGTTGTGCCCACTGCCTAACACCGCCTAACAGCGGAAATGAAAGCCCTAAGGAACCCAATCATCATTGCCCTATCCATGATAAACCACATCCTTTAAGGAAATGCCGTGTCTTCATAGCCAAACTCTTTGAGGAACGTAAGGAGTTCCTAAGGAGTCATAATATCTGCTTCAGATACTGTGCATCCACTGAGCACTTCGCCAGAGACTGTAAGGTTCCAGTCAAGTGTTCTGAATGTAATAGTGATCTACACATGTCCGCTGTTTACCCGGGACTAGAGATAAGCGAACACGTGGATGTTCAGTTTCGAGAAGTTCAGCCGAACTTCCCGAAAATGTTCGTGTTCGGGATCCAAACTCGACCCGAACTTTATCCCGAACCCCATTGAAGTCAATGGTGACCCGAACTTTTAGGCACTAAAAAGGCTGTAAAATAGTCCAGGAACGGGCTAGAGGGCTGCCAAAGGCAGCAAAATGTACGTAAATCCCCTTCAAACAAATGTGGATAGGGAAATGAATTAAAATAAAATAAAACAAATAAAATTTAACCAATATCAATTGGAGAGAGGTCCCTCTGCAAGGAATCATGCGTCATATCACTCAACACTGGAGAAGGCCACTTTCAGTTATTTCGGCCCCAGCACCCAGACAGAGGAGAGAGGTCCCACAGCAAGGAATCATGCGTCATATCACCCACCACCGGAGAAGGTCACTCTCAGTTATTTCGGCCCAGCACCCAGACCGAGGATACAGGTCCCACAGCAAGGAATCATGCGTCATAGATATCACCCACCACTGGAGAAGGCCATTTTCAGTTATTTTGGCCCAGAACCCAGACAGAGGAGAGAGGTCCCACAGCAAGGAATCATGCGTCATATCAACCACCACCAGAGAAGGCCACTCTCAGTTATTTCGGCCCCACCACCCAGACAGAGGAGAGAGGTCCCACAGCAAGGAATCATGCGTCATATCAACCACCACCGGAGAAGGCCACTCTGTTATTTCGGCCCAGCACCCAGACAGAGGAGAGAGGTCCCACAGCAAGGAATAAGGCGTCATATCACCCACCACTGGAGAAGGCCACTTTCAGTTATTTTGGCCCAGCACCTAGACCGAGGAGAGAGGTCCCACAGCAAGCAATCATGCGTCATATCAACCACCACCAGAGAAGGCCACTCTCAGTTATTTCGGCCCAGCACCCAGACAGAGGAGAGAGGTCCCACAGCAAGGAATCATGCGTCATATCACCCACCACCGGAGAAGGCCACTCTCAGTTATTTCGGCCCCACCACCAAGACAGAGGAGAGAGGTCCCACAGCAAGAATCATGTGTCATATCAAACACCACCGGCGAAGGCCACTCTCAGTTATTTCGGCCCAGCACCCAGACAGAGGAGAGAGGCCCCACAGCAAGGAATCATGTGTCATATCAACCACCACCGGAGAAGGCCACTCTGTTATTTCGGCCCAGCACCCAGACAGAGGAGAGAGGTCCCACAGCAAGGAATCATGTGTCATATCAACCACCACCGGAGAAGGCCACTCTCAGTTATTTCGGCCCCACCACCCAGACAGAGGAGAGGTTCATTCAACTTTGGGTTGCACCGCAAGATCATGGTAAAGTTGAGGGGAAGGCAGTTATAAATGTCTATTCTGCACAAGGGAGGGACCATGCCTGTTTCATTTTTATGAACGTCAGCTTGTCCACTATGGCTGTGGACAGACGACTACGTTTGTCAGTAATGACACCCCCTGCCGTGCTGAATACACGTTCAGACAAAACGCTGGCCGCCGGGCAGGCCAGCACCTCCAAGGCATGAAATGCTCACTCTGGCCACGTGGACAATTTGGAGACCCAGAAGTTGAATGGGGCCAAACTATCAGTCAGTACGTGGAGGGGTGTGCAGACGTACTGTTCAACCATGTTAGTGAAATGCTGCCTCCTGCTAACACGTTCCGTATCAGGTGGTGGTGCAGTTAGCTGTTTTCCACATTTCTGCCATACTAACCCTGCCCTCAGAGGAGCTGGCCGTGACACAGCTGCGTTGGCGACCTCTTGCTCCTCCTCTGCCTTCGCCTTGGGCTTCCACTTACTCCCCTGTGACATTTGGGAATGCTCTCATGAGCGCCTCTACCAGCGTGCGCTTGTACTCGCGCATCCTCCTATCACGCTCTAGTGTAGGAAGTAAGGTGGGCACATTGTCTTTGTACCGGGGATCCAGCAGGGTGGCAACCCAGTAGTCCGCACACGTTAAAATGTGGGCAACTCTGCTGTCGTTGCGCAGGCACTGCAGCATGTAGTCGCTCATGTGTGCCAGGCTCCCCAGATGTAAGGACAAGCTGTCCTCTGTGGGAGGCGTATCGTCATCGTCCTCCGTATCCCCCCAGCCACGCACCAGTGATGGGCCTGAGCTGTGTCAGGTGCCACCCCACTGTGAACCTGCTTCATCCTCCTACAACTCTTCCTCATCCTCCTCGTCCTCCAGTAGTGGGCCCTGGCTGGCCACATTTGTACCTGGCCTCTGCTGTTGCAAAAAACCTCCCTCTGAGCCACTTCTAACAGACTGGCCTAAAAGTGCTAAAAATGACCCCTCATCCTCCTCCTCCTCCTCCTCCTCATGGGCCACCTCCTCTTCCATCATCGCCCTAAGCGTTTTCTCAAGGAGACATAGAAGTGGTATTGTAATGCTGATAACGGCGTCATCACCACTGGCCATGTTGGTGGAGTACTCGAAACAGCGCAACAGGGCACACAGGTCTCTCATGGAGGCCCAGTCATTGGTGGTGAAGTGGTGCTGTTCCGCAGTGCGACTGACCCGTGTGTGCTGCAGCTGAAACTCCACTATGCCTGCTGATGCTCGCACAGTCTCTCCAGCATGTGCAAGGTGGAGTTCCACCTGGTGGGCACGTGGCATATGAGGCGGTGAGCGGGAAGGCCGAAGTTCCGCTGTAGCGCAGACAGGCGAGCAGCGGCAGGATGTGAACGCCGGAAGCGCGCACAGACGGCCCTCACTTTATGCAGCAGCTCTGACATGTCGGGGTAGTTGTGAATGAACTTCTGCACCACCAAATTCAGCACATGTGCCAGGCAAGGGATGTGCGTCAAACCGGCTAGTCCCAGAGCTGCGACGAGATTTCGCCCATTATCGCACACCACCAGGCCGGGCTTGAGGCCCACCGGCAGAAACCACTCGTCGGTCTGTTGTTCAATACCCCGCCACAACTCCTGCGCGGTGTGAGGCCTGTCCCCCCAAACATATGAGTTTCAGAATGCCCTGCTGACGTTTACCCCAGGCTGTGCTGAAGTTGGTAGTGAAGGTGTGTGGCTGACTGGATGAGCTGGTAGAAGCAGAGGAGGAGGAAGCCGAGTAGGAGGAGGAGGCTACAGGAGGCAAAGAATGATGCCCTGCGATCCTTGGCGGCGGAAGGACGTGTGCCAAGGAACTCTCCGCCTGCGGCCCAGCCGCCACTACATTTCCCCAGTGTGCAGTTAGGGAGATATAGCGTCTCTGGCCGTGATTACTGGTCCACGTATCTGTGGTTAGGTGGACCTTGCCACAGATGGCGTTGCGCAGTGCACACTTGATTTTATCGGATACTTGGTTGTGCAGGGAAGGCACGGCTGTCTTGGAGAAGTAGTGGCGGCTGGGAACAACATACTGTGGGACAGCCATGGACATCAGCTGTTTGAAGCTGTCTGTGTCCACCAGCCTGAATGACAGCATTTCAAAGGCCAGTAGTTTAGAAATGCTGGCATTCAGGCCCAGGGCTCGAGGGTGGCTAGGTGGGAATTTACACTTTCTCTCCAAGGTTTGTGAGATGGAGAGCTGAACGCTGCCGTGTGACATGGTGGAGATGCTTGGTGACGCAGGTGGTGGTGTCGGTGGCACATCCTCTGTTTGGTGGGCGGCAGGTGCCAACGTTCCTCCCGAGGAGGAGGAAGAGGCCGAAGCAGCAGCAGAAGAGGGAGCAGGGGGAGCCTGAGTGAGTTCCTTGCTTTTAAGGTGTTTACTCCACTGCAGTTCATGCTTTGCATGTAAATGCCTGGTCATGCAGGTTGTGCTAAGGTTCAGAACGTTAATGCCTCGCTTCGGGATCTGATGGCACAGCGTGCAAACCACTCGGGTCTTGTCGTCAGCACATTGCTTAAAGAAGTGCCATGCCAGGGATCTCCTTGAAGCTGCCTTTGGGGTGCTCGGTCCATGGTGGCGGTGGCCAGTAGCAGGCGAACTCTCTTGGCGGCGGCTGGTCTGCTTTTGCCCCCTGCTCCCTCTTTTGCTACGCTGTTGGTTCGGTCTCACCACTGCCTCTTCCTCTGAACTATGAAAGTCAGTGGCACGACCTTCATTCCATGTGGGGTCTAGGACCTCATCGTCCCCTGCATCGTCTTCCACACAGTCTTCCTCCCTGACCTCCTGTTCGGTCTGCACACTGCAGAAAGACGCAGCAGTTGGCACCTAGCTAGCCCTAAGTTCTTTGATCTGTTCAGGATAGAGGGAAAGACTACACCCTACACCCTAGGAACATGCTTTGGTCTTGTGACAACCTCAGGAAGAAGAGCTAATGGTTTCACCTTAAAGCCCATCAAAGGACATAAGAAACTCTCTCTTCCAACCCTTATTGAGTGTGACAAATTGCCGGACACAAGAGATGAGATTCCCACACCCGAAGCCGCACAGCATCACCCTCATCTCAGGAAAATAGCCAGAGAGATTCCTCCCCTTGATAACCATGCCAAGATCTTACTCTTGCTAGGAAGAGACATTCTTGAGGCTCATAAGGTCCTTGAACTTCGAAATGGCCCTTTCAACGCTCTATATGCCCAGAAACTTACAGTGGGTTGGATCATCGTGGGGGATGTATGTCTGGACAGAACCCGCAGACCTTGCCAAGTACACTCCTTCAGAACTGAAGTATTAATAGGGGGGCAAACTTCTTACTTCAAACAGTGTCCTAACCACTACTATGTGCAAGATATGCCTTGCCCAAATATTCTAAAAACATCAGAAAGCAGCTTAAATCCCAAGGAGTCAGCTGCAGAAGAATGTTCCTGGACAGAGGGGCAGCTTGTAGAAAGGCCTTCAGGATTTCAATTGGAGCCCTCTTCACGCCCTTCCCAGCTTTGCAGTCCTCACACAGTTTATGATAATGAATCCTATATCTTCACTGACAACATGCCTTCTGATTCATGTAGTTCTGATGAGACAATGCAGAAACGTGAGTCTTCCAGTCAACTGTTTGACAATGAGTTTAATTCTGTAAAAGAAGTATCTTCTGAACATTCTATAAAGGAGGTTCCTTCAACAGACGAAGAGTTCATTTCAGATACTTTGCAAGAACCTTCAGTTCCATCTGCAGTTGTTGATTGCACCCAAGAGGATTACAGTTCTTCACAGTCTTTAACGGATGAGCACCTTCATATTGCTCAGCCTTTTCTGAAAACCACAGGAAAAAGTTCACCGCCAATGTCCATGACAAATTCTGCATGTCACCAATCCAAGTTTGTACGTACAAAGACAGATCCCATTTCAGAAGTGAAAAGCAGACATGAGCATTTGCGTTCACGATTCATAGACCGAAAGCAATCTACATCTAAATCAGCCTCACAAAATAAGCGCTCTAGCTCTAAATTGGTGACACAGACAGAGAAGTCACATTCTAAATCTTTGGCAAGATCAAGGACAACCAAGTCTCGCTCAGCTTCTAATGAAAGCAGCAGACAATCTCCTGTAATAAAAAAGAAGAAATCCACATTTAGGGTGCATATAAGATCACTCAAGAATAAACCAGAAAAGATAGGAAATAGTCCTGTGCCATCTGGCGTTTCTAAAGAGCACAACCTTTATAAGTTTCAGTGGAAGCAGGTAAAACATCTCGCCAGTCAGTTCTGGAAAAGGTGGATAAGAAACTACCTCTGCCTCTAGCAAGAATGCAGAAGGTGGAAAGAACCAAGGCCTAATATAAAGGAAGAAGATTTTGTTCTGTTAAGAGACAAACAAGTTGATCGTCTCGACTGGCCTACTGGACTTATTACTAAAATCGTTTCCAATTCGGATGGAAAGAACATCCATGTTGAGATTCCTTCTACCAGAGATGCTCATCATCTTCTAGGACTGTTTCCAGTACCAGCTCTATCGTCTGAACTGAAGATATATCCTTTTTTGGTTTGAATAAATGTTCATTGCATGTTTCCTTTTCAGGCTTATGGACATTATTCATCTGTCTATTCATCAGGTTTATGGACATTATTCATTGTTATTTATACCATTCGATTGTATGCATATACATAGTGGTATCTACCGATACCAGATGGGGAGTGTTCTGTTTCTCTTCCTCCCCCCTCTGTTTCAGCTTCTACTTGGTTCAGTCTAGCCACTTCCTGTTTTCCCTGTCATGCATTGCTGTTTGTGTGTGCTGTGATTCTGAGGAGAATCTAAGGAAAATCTGAGGAGAATCTCTGTAGTATCTCATCAAGGAGATTATTAGAGGCATAATTCTTTTACCATCTGGATTCCCTGCATATCTTGTAATACAATCTCCGGATTAAAAGACTACTTGATTAACTCCTGGGTGTCTGATGCGTAAACTGTAAGTGGAGAATGTCTGATTCAACTAGTCACCTCACAGATGCGTGATTTGTATAAGGCTGACATTTCGAAACGCCACACCGACCAATCATCTTTTTCCATCTCCCGCTTCCTAAAATCTATTTGATACACCGGCCCCTGATAGGGGACAAAACAGAGATTAAACTGGTAAGAACAGATTTTTTTAATTTAAAAAAAAAGAGGACAGCCTCTGTGGAGCTGTGTATTTTTTGGCCGCATTACAGAACGCTCATGCACAATGGCTGTAGACTCATGCATCCTTTTGCGGAGGTGACAAACCTGGTCAGTCAAACCCAAGACAACATCAATCGACCTCATCCCATATGCGTTTTTTCTGGAGCGTGCCTTGCGAAGATTGCTGGATCAGGCCGTAGATGACCATGAAGAGGAAGAGTTGTGGTCACCATCACCACCAGAAGCAGCCTTGTCGTCGTCGATTGCTGGACCTGCGGCAACGCAGAGTGAGGAGTCTGAAGAAGAAGAGTCAGAGGAGGAAGTTGGCTTTGAGGAGGTGGAAGATCAACCACAGCAGGCGTCCCAGGGGGCTTGTCACCTTTCGGGGACCATTGGTATTGTACGTGGCTGGGTGGAGGAAGGAACAGGACATGGCTAGCTTGGTATCCAACCTTGTGCAATTGGGTAGTTTGCGGTTGTGCAAATGGACTGTTTGCAGTTGTTTGCGGTGCGTTAAACGGGGAGTTTGGTCTGTCAGAGTTTGGTCTGTCACTGTGAAGCGGGCGTAACCCTTACACTACCTGATCGATGCAACATCATACCTGATTGCATACACACACTGGATGTTTTAAAGCACGTTATTCCAAACAATTTAGGAATGTTAGGTGATTTATACCCTTTATGGATTAAAACCCGACTCTGCGTCAACTACGTAATTTTCCATGTGAGTTTTGCCATGGATCCCCCTCCAGCATGCCACAGTCCAGGTGTTTGTCCCTTTGAAACAACTTTTCCATCACTATTGTTGCCAGAAAGAGTCCCTGTGGGTTTTAAAATTGGCCTGCCTATTGAAGCCCGTTCGCGAACATTTGCGGAAGTTCACGTTCGCAAACGGAAAATTTTATGTTCGCGACATCTCTAACGGTCACATGTCCCTTATCAGCCAATAGAAGCTCACAGGCCCTTAGTATCCACATACACACAGTTTTACTCCAGGTTTCCATGACAGGGCTTTAGGATAGGGCTGCACGACACATAGGGCACAACTACACTGCTACATGCATACATCTTGAATGGATTTTTTGCAACTGTCGTGTCACAGTCGCAACATGTCACAGTGCGACACCAAAAAGCCTTAAAGGGGCGGGCACTGTGGAGTTAACTGTTAAGGGGGCAGGGGCCACTATGAAAGTGTCAGCTGCTGTGGAGGTCACAGTTAATGGGGCAGGGGTCACTATTAAAAGGGCAGGATGCTGTGGAGGTCACTGTTAACCACATCAGCCCCCCCTAGCCTTAAAGGGGCGGGCACTGTGGAGTTAACTGTTATGGGGGCAGGGGCCACTATTAAAGCTAGTCTCTTATATATATAAACTGTCACATGCACACTGATTTATTCCAGGTAGGTTTCCATAACAACCCAGTCATTTCTCTTCACTGCTGTAGGTCAGTTTTAGGCTAGGACTACACGATGATAATAAGTCGTATGACACATAGGGCACACCTACACTGCTACATGCATCCATCTTGGATGGATTTTTTGGGACTGTCGTGTTGCAGTTGCAGCAAGTTGAATGTCACAGTGTGACATCATAGCCTATCATTATAAATATTGTTGCACTACATTGGTAATGTCTTGCGACATATGTTGTCATGTAGCCCTAGCCTTAAAGGGGTGGGCACTGTGGAAGTCAATGTTATTAAAGGGGCGGGCACTGTGGAGGTCACTGTTATTAAAGGGGTGGGCATTGTGGAGGTCACTGTTATTAAAGGGGTGGCCACTGTGGAGGTCACTGTTTAAGGGACAGGCACTGTGAAGGTCACTGTTAAAGAAGCGGCCACTTTGAAGGTAACTGTTAAAAGGGCGGCCACTATGAAGGTCACTGTTAAAGGGAAAGGGGTGGTCAATGTTAAACGGGCAGCCACTGTGGAGGTCATTGTTAAAAGGGGCGTGCACTGCGGAGGTCACTGTTAAAAAGGCGGTCACTGTTAAAGGGGCGGGCACAGTGGAAGTCACTGTTAAAGGGATGGGCATTGTGGAGGTCACTGTTAAAGGGGCGGAGACTGTGAAGTTCATTGTTCAAGGGGCAGGCACTGTGGAGATCACTGTTAAAGGGGCGGGCACAGTGGAGTTCACTGTTAAAGGGGCTGGCCCTGTGGAGGTCAATGTTAAAGGGGCGGCCATTGTGGAGGTCACTGTTAAAGAGACTGTCACTGTGGCAATCACTTTTAAAGTGGTGTGCACTGTGGAAGTCACTGGTAAAGGGGCAGGGTGCTGTAGCGGTCACTGTTATAGGGGATCCTGTTGACATCTTTTTACGACACGGAAACATGAAATGAAAAATATGAATTATACCCGTGCGAAGCCGGACACTTCTGCTAGTCTCTTATATATATATATATATATATATATATAAAAATGAGTTTCGGTCTGTCTGTTCTTTGTGCACACCCAAACTACTGGACCGATCTTTACCAAATTTGGCACACAGGTACATCAGGTGTCTGGGAAGGGTTTAGACCTCTCTAGGACATACTGTTCCTGAAATATTCCCAAAAAGTGACCTGCATTAGCCAATATAAGGCTACAACTCTTTCTCTTCATATCACAACTGCCATACGCACAGTCACATGTCCCTTATCAGCCGATAGAAGCTCGCAGGCCCTTAGTCTCCACATACACATAGTTTTACTCCAGGTTTCCATAACAACCCATCCATTTTTCTTCACTGCTCTAGGTCAGCTTTAGGTTAGGGATTCACGACGAAATGTATTGCATGACAATTTTTTAAATGATAGTCTATGGTGTTGCACTGCGACATGTGACATGCTGCAACTACTACACAGCTCAGCAGACAGTATCACACAATATAAGATTAGATACCTAGCTCAGCAAATAGTATCGCACAACATAAGATTAGATGCACAGCTCAGCAGACGGTATCACACAGGATAGGATTAGATACACAGCTCAGCAGACAGTATCACGCAGGATAGGATTAGATACACAGCTCAGCAGACAGTATCAAACAGCATAGGATTGAATACACACAGCTCAGCAGACAGTATCACACATGTTGCAGTGCGACACCATAGCCTATCATTATAAAAATTGTTGCGACAAAATGTCTTGCAACACATGTCTTCGCGTATCCCTAGCATTAAAGGGACAGGGTGCTGTGGAGGTCACTGTTAAAGGGGCGGGCACTGTGAAGGTAACTGTTAAAGAGGCGTTCATTGTGGATGTTACTGTTAAGGGGGCAGGCCACTGTGGAGGTCACTGTTTAAGGGGTGAACACTGTGGAGGTCACTGTTAAGGGGGCAGGGGCCACTATTAAAGGAGCAACTGCTGTGGAGGTCATTGTTAAGGCAGCAGGGTACTGTGAGGTCACTGTTAAGGGAGTGAGGTACTGTAGAGGTCATTGTTAAGGGGGCAGGCTCCTGAGGAGGTCACTGTTAAGGGAGTGGGGTGCTATGAAACTCACTGTTAAAGGGGCAGGCTGCTGTGAAGGTCAAAGTTAAGGAAGGGGATGGTCTGCTGCGGAGGTCCCATTTTAAAGTGGTGGGGCCCTGTGGGGGGGGGGGGTCAACGTTAAGGGGTGTGGGACTGTGGAGTTCACTGTTAATGGGGCGGGGTGCTGTAGAAGTCACTGTTATGGGGGATACTGTCAATATCTTTTAACGACACGCACAAACATTAAATGAAATAGATGAAATATACCCTTGTGAAGCCAGGTCCTTCTGCTAGTATAAATATATATGGAGTTCTATATTTCTATATAAATATAAGTACATTTTTAGCCAGTGTTCACTTTTTTAACATTGTAGTAAATTTTTATACAACAGTTTTTGCACACACGCATGATATGTGTGCTTGCATGCTGCAGAGCACCCATCAGTAGTGTGTTCATTTACATCTGCCCTTTTTTATTTTTATTTATTTTTTTTTTTTTTTGTGTGAAAAAAAGACCTGCAGTTAGTGGTAGTTAGTTATATATATCTGCATATGTGCATTTTGCAACCACTTTTCACTGCAAGTTTTTTTTTGTGCAAAATATGCTTTTTTGTGCAGAAATATTTTTTTGCAGAAAATACTTTTTTTTCACACATTTTTTTTATCTAAATTTAATTTCAAATTTATTACAAGCCCCTTCACGTGTGAAAACACAACATACACACCCCTCAAACTAAATAAAGGTTTACGCATTTCAAATGTCACACCCCAATAAAATAAAAATGGCCCGTCCATCTCAACCAGTATACTCACTGTTTGCCTCCAATATTGAGTCTGGCAGTGAGGGAGAAGAGGATGATACTCCTCTACCCCCTCATCATTATCATCATCTGCTGATGAGGGACTCTCTAGAAGGCACCCCAGGGTAGCAGCGGAGGCAGCGCCCCAGAGTGAACCCAGAGGAACCCACCCCCTGATGATTATCAGCCCAAAATTAAGGATTTTGAGGGCAGGTCCGGAATACAGATAGATAGTGTGAGCTTCACTGAACTAGTTTTTTTTTAAATCTTCTTCTCTGAAGATTTTGTAAATTTAATGGTGGCCCAAACCAATTTAAATGCCCAAAAATTTATTGATCAGAACCCTACATCTGCATATGCTAGACCCCAGTAAGTGCAGCAGAGATGATCAAGTTTCGGGGACTCATGCTGCATGTGGGCGTTGTAAAAAAAACAAACGTTAGACAATATTGGAGTTCGGACATTTTCTACATTACTCCAATATACAGTAGGACCATGACCCGGAAACGATTTGAGTCAATTAGAAAATTCCTACACTACAACAACAATGCACAGTGCCCACCGCAAGACGACTCAACATTTGACTGTCTGTTCAAGGTTAGGTCTGTCATTGACCACTTTAACACCAAGTTTGCTGAGGTGTACAACCCAAATAAAAATGTCTGTGTAGATGAGTCTCTATTACTTTTCAAAGGGAGGATTAGATTACGCCAGTACCTGCCTAGCAAACGGGCAAGGTATGGCATAAAAATATACAAACTTTGTGAGAGTAGCTCCGTGTACACACACAAGTTCCGCATTTATGAAGGGAAAGATTCCCGAATAGAACCCCCAGAAGGCCCCCCTCCCCCCATCCTATAAGTTAGTGGGAAGATTGTGTGGGACTTACTGCACTGCTGGATAAGGGTTACCACCTCTATATGGATAACTATTATACCAGCATACCCCTATTCACGTCCCTAACTGAGATACTGTGGCTTGCTGCACAGTGCACAAAAATCAGAGAGGCCTCCCTAAATCCCTGGTAGGGCATCCACTGAAAATGGGTGAAAGTAGGGCTCTCCTCCATGAGAACATGCTGGTGGTTAAGTACGAGGACAAGAGGGACATCCTTGTACTGACCACCATTTACACTAATGCCAGCTCCCTTGCTTCTGTACTAGGTACCACAACCACTGTCCACCCAAACCAGTTTGTATCCTGGACTACAAAAGGCACATGGGAGGGGTGGATCTTTTAGATCAACTACTGAAGCCGTACAGTGCCACATGAAAAACAAAAGTGTGGTACAAAAAGCTGGCCGTACACATTGTACAGACGGCAATATGCAATGCGTATGTGCTATTTCAATCTTCAGGCCACACAGGAACTTTCCTTCAGTTCCAAGAGGTGGTTATCAAGGCCCTAATTTTTCAAACACAGGCCGGGGAGGGTCCCAGTACTTCTGGAAGTCATGGTGCCCGTGTTCTACCAGGGCAACATTTTCCAGGTCAAGTCCCCCTGACAGCAAGGGAGCGAAGGACCCAAAAAAGATGCAGAGTGTGTTCCAATAGTAGGATAAGGAAAGACACCATTTACTATTGCGAAACCTGCCCTGAAAAGCAGGATGCAGGAGTGTCTTAAAATCTACCACTCATCCATGGAGTATTAATTTAATTTCATCCATGATGTTCCCTGTAGTTTTACCACCTTATATCTCTGATTTACGGCTCATTCACACGACCGTGGTCCGGGTGCGGACCTATTCACTTCAATAGGGCCGCAAAAGATGCGTGAGCACTCCGTGTGCTGTCCGACTCCGTTGCTCCGTTCCGTGGCCCCGCAAAATTATGTCACGTCCTATTCTTGTATGTTTTGCGGACAAGAATAGGCATTTCTATAAGGGGGCCGTCCGTTCCGTTCCACAAATTGCGAAGTGTGAACGAATTTCATAAGTGGAAATTCGCTCATTTCTAGTAATAACTATTTTTCGAGGTATTACTATCTATAATAAAAGTAAAGGAATTGAAATTTGGAAATTTGTTATTTTTTTAAACAGCTCTAATCTTCAGAAATCTTTTGCTATCAAAGATTTAATTAACTGCTGCACACGGTGTGTGATCTATAAAATCACATGCGTGTATGGATTAAAGTATGTAGGTAAGACCAAAAGCGAGTTGCGGAGATGCCTGGGGCAGCATCTAGGTGACATAGGCAAATGAACGCGATACACCAGTCGCCCGACATGTCAATGACACCCATAGGGGGGACGTAAACTGTATTAAGGCATGGGCATCGACAAAATCCCACCACCATGTGGTGGTGATTGGAATCGTCTCCTCCTACAGCGGGAAGCACGCTGGACGTTCAAACTGGTCCCCCAGAGGCTTAAATGAGCAACTCCACTTGGATGTTTCCTTTAAAACCCATTGGGGTTGTAAGATTGAATTTATTTCAATCTGTTTACCTTTAAGTATTACAAGAAAATTACATCAATGATGCCCTACTATGACCTGTTCTATTTCTTCCACTCCTGCAGATCTTACATATAGTGCCTTTCATCCTCCTCGGGTTTTTTTTTTTTTAGCCCTGGCCAGAAGATTAAATTATCAAACCACCATAAATACCACTTTCCATCCAGTACATATCCATATCTGGGTCTGTCAATTTGTTGGTTGAATAGGCATATATCCCGATGCCTGTCATACCACAAAGTATGGTCCTCCTGTATTGAGGCCCATACACCTGGACAACCTATTTATTTATATATTGTCCTCAATTTGATGTAATGCAATGTATATTGAGTAGGTATTTATTCTTACATTATCTCTCTACACATTGCGGTGGCTTTCTTCCTTCCACTGGTATCAGCATGAGGCCTGTAATCATCGGCGATGTCAGCAGTCCATTTGTAGCCTGCAGCTTGTATATCGGGGCTGGCGCTGCTGCGCAGTGGCCTACTTTTGATGTCGGCTACTCGCGCAGACAAATACTGCTTCCTTCTAAGTGCGATGCGGCCAGGTCCCTGGCAACTCTCGTGCGCATGTGCCCGCTACACACTGGGACCAGTTACGTCATAACACTGTGCGCACATGTGGATGCGATGCCTTAAATACCGGCGGGCTCCACAAGACAGCCAGGTAAAGTATATGCCCGCGGTGTTAATTGCCAACCGCAATCGGAAGAGGACGCTTTTCATCTGCCCCTTTTCCTTTTCCCTTCTAGCACTCATCTGTGCACCTCATTCCACTGGGAATCATCTTTCCTAGTGGGCATGTATCTACTGTGAACTATCTCTCCCAGCAAGCAGACTACTTCCAGCCCGTTTTCATGTTCCCGTGATGAGAGGATTTTTTCAGCCTCAGAAACGTGCATGTCAGGACCTACTCAGGGCAAAATAAGGAACGCAATTCCAGGGTTAGGTTCCGGAAGGGGGCCCAACTAGTGGGACACTCTGTGGATAGACTAACAGGGCTGTTGTAAGGCCCATATAGGATCATCCAGGGTCATACAGGGCATCTTCCCGTGATCTCCTCTATTTTTAGGACCTCCAACCACTGAACCGATCACCCTGCAAAGAAATCCTGAACACAGGTGTCCGAAGAATCCATCTGTAGGGTAGGACACTGGGTTTCATTGGTGCCGTCGTGCACCTCCTTGATATAGGTGCTGCTGTGCACTAATTTGCGCAATGCTATTGGGTACCAAACCTTTGTTGCTATTTTTGATGCCGCTGGGCATTATGTTTATACTGTCATGCGTCGTCATTTAAAATGATTGTTTAATTGAATATTGAAGGTGCCAGTGCATATCTGCTCTTGTTACCTTAAACTGTCCCACACTGATGAACAAGTGTTAGCACAGTTGTTTTTGTTTCCAATGATTTCCCCGGGTGTGCGATTATGGAAACTGTATTCATACACATGTTTTGATATTTCATGAATATTTAGGGTGTAACAACTCGGCGTCATTTAGCTCTTCCAGATCGCCGTCTTAACGCCTTAGACGGTTGGCACACATCAAAAAGCCACTCCACCACTGTAGATTCGGGTGCAAACTGGCCACGACCAGCTTTATTGTCATCACAGCAGTACAACAAAATCATAAAAAAATCCTCGGCCGTCTGGCCACTGACTAAACAGTCTTTCCCTCTCTATCAGGATCTGGGTCTACCACCCAGCTCCCCAAGACACATCACCAGTGCTTACCCTACACACAGAGTTAGAGGGTCACGGCTCCCACAGGCCTTGACACAGCCTGCTCCTTTCCCAGACTGGGAGCCCTGATTGAGGAGCTCAGCCCAGATTTATCCAAGCTCCTCAGCTGGCTGCTAATTATCCCCATTACCAGCCTGACTGCTGCAGACAGTGGGAAAAAACTAATTTTCCCAACCTGTCTTGTTCTCACCCAGCTTGCTCTGGGTGAGATATGCCACTTCAATGGCCTTCCTATAGCCTTCTGGCAGCTCCACTGCCACAAGGGATACATCTTTTTTATATGCTAGAACTAAATGTTACGTCTTAAATAGAGTTGAGCGGACACCTGGATGTTTGGGTTTGAGAAGTTCGGCCGAACTTCACCAAAATGTTTGGGTTCGGGATCCGAACTCAACCCGAACTTGACCCCAATGAAGTCAATGGGGACCCGAATTTTTGGGCACTAAAAAGGTTGTAAAATAGCCCTGGAAAGGGCTAGAGGGCTGCAAAAGGCATACAAATGTAGGTAAATCCCCTGCAAACAAATGTGGATAGGGAAATTACTTAAACTAAAATAAATAAAAAATTATCAATATCAATTTGCAACTTGGAGGAGGAGGTGGAATAGGAGGTTGGGATGGCGTCAGGTGGGAATGCTATGGGAGTTAAAGTTCTCATCACAGCCAAAAAGGATTCATGTCTACCTGCAGTGCCACAGACCTCATTCGCAGACTCAGGGCCATGGCAACCATACATGGAAGTTGAAGTTGTCATCACAGCCAAGAAGGAATCATGTATGCCTACAGGGCCACAGGCCTCATTCAAACATTCAGGCCCACGGGACCCACAAAAAGGAGAGTTAAAATCATGCCAAGACAGTATTGATTTCACCCAGCAATGCCACAGGCCTCATTCACAGATTCAGACCCATGGCACCCACAAAGAGGAGAGTTACAATCATGCCAAAACAGTATTGATTATACCCAGTAGTGCCACAGGCCTCATTCACTAATTCAGGACCATGGTACCCGCAAAGAGGAGAGTGGTCCCGTAACAGCAACACAGGCCTCAGGTCAACCTGCAATGAAACAGGCCATTATCATTAATGTAGGCCCCTGACAACCAGACAATGGGGCGGTCATTTGACAGTAAAAAGAAGTTAATTTCCCCTTCCAATACAGCAGGCGATAAAACAAAATATAGGCCCCTGACAACCAGACAATGAGGGGGTAATTTGACAGTAAAAAGAGTTTAATGTCTCCCACCAATGCAGCAAGCGATTAAGCGAAATATAGACCCCTGACAACCAGACAATGTAGAGGTCATTTGACAGTTTAACGCGGATAATGTCACCCACCAAAGCAACAGGTGAATATCTGAAAAGTACGCCCATGGTACCCAGACAGAGGAGAGAGGTCCCATAGCAGAAAATTAGGCTTCATGTCACCCAGCGATGGAAAATGCCACTTTCAGTTATTTAGGCCCCCAGCAGCCAGACAGGGGAGAGAGGTCCCATAGCAGAAAATCAGGCTTCATTTCACCTGCCAAAGCAGCAGGCGATTAACAGAATTTTAGGCCCCTGACACCCAGACGGAGGAGAGGTTCATTCAACTTCGGGTTGCCCCCAAAATAATGGTACAATTAAAAAAAGAGAATTCAATAAAAAAGTGCCCTGGAGTACAAGAATGTATGGATGAGGGCGAGGCAGTTATAAATATCTATTCTGCACAAGGAATAGACAGGTCCTGTGGGATCCATGCCTGGTTAATTTTTATGAACGTCAGCTTGTCCATGTTGGCTGTGGACATGCGGCTGCGTTTGTCTGTAATGACGCCCCCTGCCGTGCTAAATACATGTTCAGACAATACACTGGCCGGAGGGCAGGCCAGCACCTCCAATGCATACTGGGCTAGCTCTGGCCATTTGGACAATTTGGAGACCCAGAAGTTGAATGGGGCCGAACTATCAGTTAGTACGTGGAGCGGTGTGCACATGTACTGTTCCACCATGTTGTTGAACTGCTGCCTCCTGCTAACATATTCCGTATGAGCTGGTGGTGCAGTTAGCTGTGGTGCGGTGACAAAACTTTTCCACATCCCTGCCATGCTAACCCTGACTTCAGAGGAGCTGGCCGTGACACTGCTGCGTTGGCGAAATCTTGCTCCTCCTCCGCCTTCGCCTTGTGCTTCCGCTTGTCAGCTGGGAATGCTCGCAGGAGCGTGTCTACCAGCATGAGCTTGTAGTCGTGCATCTTCCTATCACGCTCCAGTGCGGGAATTAAGGTGGGCACGTTGTCCTTGTACCGGGGATCCAGCAGGGTGGCAACCGAGTAGTCAGCATAAGTTAAAATGTGGGCAACTCTGCTGTTGTTGCTCAGGCACTGCAGCATGTAGTCGCTCATGTGTGCTCTGCTGCCCAGAGGTAAGGACAAGTTGTCCTCTGTGGGAGGCGTATCGTCATCATCCTCTGTATCAACCCAGCCACGCACCAGTGATGGGCCCGAGCTGCGTTGGGTGCCACCCTGCTGTGAACATGCTTCATCCTCATCCTCCTCGTCCTCCAGTAGTGGGCCCTGGTTGGCCAAATTTGTACCTGGCCTCTGCAGTTCCAAAAAACCTCCCTCTGTTCCAAAAAACCTTCTTCTAAAAGACTGGACTGAAAGTGTTATAAATGACCCCTCTTCCTCCGCCTCCTCCTGGGCCACATCCTCTTACATCATCGCCCTAAGTGTTTTCTCAAGGAGACATAGAAGTGGTATTGTAACGCTGATAATGACGTCATCGCCACTGGCCATGTTTGTGGAGGCCTCGAAACAGCGCAACAGGACACACAGGTCTCGCATGGAGGCCCAGTCATTGGTGGTAAAGTGGTGCTGTTCCGCAGTGCGACTCACCCGTGCCTGCTGCAGCTGAAACTCTACTATGGCCTCCTGATGCTCGGACAGTCTCTCCAGCACGAGCAAGGTGGAGTTCCACCTGGTGGGCACGTCGCATATGAGGCAGTGAGCGGGAAGCGCACACAGATGGCCCGCACTTTATGCAGCAGCTCTGACATGTCGGGGTAGTTGTGAATAAATTTCTGCACCACCAAATTCAGCACATGCGCCAGGCTAGGGATGTGTGTCAAACCAGCTAGTCCCAGAGATTGCAACAAGATTTCGCCCATTATCGCACACCACCAGGCCGGGCTTGAGGCAAAGAATGATGCCCTGCGATCCTTGGCGGCAGAAGGACGTGCGCCAAACAGCTCTCCGCCTGGGGCCCAGGCGAACTACATTTGACCAGTGTGCAGTTAGGGAGATATAGCATCCCTAGCCATGCTTATTGGTCCAAGTATCTGTGGTTAGGTGGACCTTGCCACAGATGTCATTGCGCATTGCACTCCTGGAGAAGTAGTGGTGGCTGGGAACGACGTACTGTGGGACAGCAAGCGACATGAGCTGTTTGAAGCTGTCCGTCTCCACCAGCCTGAATGACAGCATTTCAAAGGCCAGTAGTTTAGAAATGCTGGCATTCAGGGCTAGGGATCAAGGGTGGCTAGGTGGGAATTTACGCTTTCTCTCTAAGGTTTGTGAGATGGAGAGCTGAACGCTTCCGTGTGACATGGTGGAGATGCTTGGTGACTGAGGTGGTGGTGTTGGTGGCACATCCTCTTTTTGCTGGGCAGCAGGTGCCAACGTTCCTCCAGAGGCGGAGGAAGAGGCCAAGGCAGCAGCAGAAGAGGGAGCAGGAGAGGCCTGAGCCCTTTCTTGGTTTTGAAGGTGCTTACTTCACTGCAGCACATGTCTCGCATGTAGATGCCTGGTCATGCAGGTTGTGCTAGGGTTCAGAACGTTAATGTCTCGCTTCAGGCTCTGATGGCACAGTGTGCAAACCCCTTGGGTCTTGTCGTCAGCACATTGTGTGAAGAAGTGCCATGTCAGGGAACTCCTTGAAGCTGCCTTTGGTGTGCTCGGTCAGTAGCAGGCGAAGCCAGTAGCAGGCAAACTGTCTTGGCGACGGCTGCTTCGCTTTTGCACCCTGCTCCCTCTTTTGCTACACTGTTAGCTCGGTCTCACCACAGCCTCTTCCTCCGAACTCTGAAAGTCAGTGGCATGACCTTCATTCCATGTGGGGTCTAGGACCTCATTGTCCCCTGCATCGTCCTCCACCCAGTCTTCCTCCCTTACCTCCTTTTCGGTCTGCACACTGCAGAAAGATGCAGCAGTTGGCACCTGTGCTTCATCATCATCAGAGACGTGCTGAGGTGGAATTCCCATGTCCTCATCAGGAAACATAAGTGGTTGTGCGTTCTATGTCTTCCACCCCTGGGGAAGGGCTAGGTGGATGCCCTTGGGAAACCCTGCCAGCAGAGTCTTCAAACACCATAAGAGACTGCTGCATGACTTGAGTTTCAGACAGGTTCCCTGATATGTATGGGGTCATGTGACAGACTGATGGACATGGGTTTCAGGCGCTACCTGTGCGCTTTCTATAGAAGACTGGGTGGGAGATAATGTGAACGTGCTGGATCCACTGTCAGCCACCCAATCAACTAGCGCCTGTACTTGCTCTGGCCTTACCATCCTTAGAACGGCATTAGGCCCGACCAACTATCTCTGTAGATTCTGGCGACTCCTGGGACCTGAGGTAGTTGGTTCACTAGGACATGTAGCTGTGGCAGCACCAGAGGGTCCACTAACACCACCATGACCATGTCCGTGTCCCTTATTAGATGTTTTCCTCATTGTTACCGTTCACCACAATAAGGAAAAACTAATTTGTCCCAATGTATTGAGTTCAAATTAAGGCCTTTTTTTACAGGCACCTAACACTATCTAGCTTTTTATGTACCGTATTACACTAATACAGGCACAGCAGAAACAACAGATTTAAGGGAATATCAATTTTAGGCCTAGTATTTAGGCCTTGGCTGAAAGGTATCCTTTTACGGACAGAAATACACTTGCAAAGGCACAACAGCGTGCGTAAATATAGAGGATTTATCTTTCAGCCCTTGTATTTAGACACTTAGTGTAATATACCCTTTTACGGACAGAAATACACTTGCAGATGCATGGCAGAGTGCATAAATATAGAGGAATTATTTTTCAGGTCTTGTATTTAGATGCAGAGTGTAATATACCCTTTTACGGACAGAAATACACTTGCAGATGCATAGCAGAGTGCAAAAATTTAGAGGAATTATTTTTCAGGCCTTGTATTTAGATGCAGAGTGTAATATACCCTTTTACGGACAGAAATACACTTGCAGATGCACAGCAGAGTGCAAAAATATAGAGGAATTATTTTTCAGGCCTTGTATTTAGATGCTGAGTTTAATATACCCTTTTACTGACAGAAAGACACTTTCAGATGCACAGCAGCGTGCACAAATATAGAGGATTTAGCATTCAGGCCTTGTATTTAGATGCTGAATGTAATATACCGTTTTTCGGACAGAAATACACTTGCAGATGCACAGCAGCGTGTGCAAATATAGAGGAATTATTTTTCAGGTCTTGTATTTAGATGCTGAGTGTAATATACCCTTTTATGGACAGAAATACACTTGCAGATGCACAGCAGCGTGCTCAAATATAGAGGATTTCTTTTTCAGGCCTTGTATTTAGACCCTGACTGTAATATACCCTTTTACGAACAGAAATACACTTGCAGATGCACAGCAGCGTGCACAAATATAGAGGATTTAGCTTTCAGCCCTTGTATTTAGATGCTGAGTGTAATATACCCTTTTATGGACTGAAATACACTTGCAGATACACAGTAGTGTGTGAAAATATAGAGGATTTAGCTTTCAGGCCTTGTATTTAGACCCTGAGTGTAATATACCCTTTTTAAGTACAGAAATACACTTGCAGATGCACAGCAGCGTGCGCAAATATAGAGGATTTCTTTTTCAGGCCTTGTATTTAGATGCTGAGTGTAATATACCCTATTACTGACAGAATTACACTTGTAGAGGAACAGCGGAAAGCACAGATGTTTAGGATTTCTATTTCAAGGATTTTATTTAACCCCAGAAAAAAATCTATCCTTTTACGGACAGTATTACACTTGGCCAGCCACAGCTGAAACCCCAGATTTAGGAGATTGGTATTTGGGGGATTGAATTTAACCCCAGAAAAAAATATATCCTTTTATGGACACTATTACACTTTGCCAGCCACAGCTGAAACCCCAGATTTAGGGGATTGTTATTTGGGGGATTGTATTTAACCCCAGAAAAAATAATAATCCTTTTACGGACAGTATTACTCTTGGCCAGCCACAGCTGAAACCCCAGATTTAGGGGATTGGTATTTTGAGAATTGAAGTTCCCCCCTCAATGATATATAGCAATTTCTATCCGGTATTTCAAGGTGTGACAAATAAGCACAACCCCTGATGTAGTATATTGCAAAAAAAAAAAAAGCCTTCCATTGAACCCAAAAATGTATGTTGAACTTGCTTTTCACAGCTCAAAACATGTGCTGGTGCACCAAAAGATCATAAAATGGCCGCCGATCACCCCAGAAAAAAGTGACAGAAAAACATTCTGGGCAGCCCAAAAACCAGTGAGCACTGAACCAACAGAAGTTGACTGATTCACAGCTGTAGATCGATCACTTCATTAAGTTGTTGTGCTGAGTCTTCCCTGTCTAATCTCTCACAGCAGCTGCAGTAATCAGAGCGGAGTGACGGGCTGCGCTACGTGACTCCAGCTCAAATAGAGGCTGGGTCACATGCTGCACTTGGCCAATCACAGCCATGCCAATAGTATGCATAGCTGTGATGGCCTCTTGGGGCAAGTAGTATGACGCTTGTTGATTGGCTGCTTTGCAGCCTTTGAAAAAGCGCCATAGAAATCGCTGAACACCGAACCCGAACTTTTACGTAAATGTTCGGGTCCTGGTGCCGAACATCGTAATGTTCGGTACGAATCCGAACTTTACAGTTTGGTTTCACTCATCTCTAGTCTTAAATACTCCAGATCACTATTCACTCTTCTTAGCCTGGCTTATGTAAGTGATTAAACATATTGTTATCTTTTTTTGGTGTTTTAAAGTATTTTTTTTATAAATAAAAAATAAATGTTTTGACTCAAATTTACCACTGTCATGAAGTACAATATGTGACGAGAAAAAAATTCTCAGAATGGCCTGGATAAGTAAAAGCGTTTTAAAGCTATCACCAAATAAAATGACACATCATATTTGCTAAAAATTGACTGGTCCTTAAAATGAAAAATGGCAGGGTCCTGAAGGGGTTAAAGGGGTTGTGCAAGATTAGAAACATTAATGTTTTTTTTCACATTGCCACACTTTCTATAGTGTGCAGTATTGTGGTCACTTCACTGGAGCTGATTTGTAATACCACACACAACCTAGGGATAGGTGTAGTGCTGTAGCAGCCATGTTTTTCTAATCCTACCCAATCTATAAAAGAGGTTGTCCCATGACAAACACTTATCCCTTATCCACAGTAAAGGAAATACGTGTAGATTGGTGGGGGTCAAATCATTGTGGACCCTGTGTTCTTCCATACACATAGGATAGGGGATAAGTGTTTGACTGATAGATCCCCCATCGGACATAGGAATAGCGGCCCTGTGTTTTCTTGTTTGAATGGAGTGGCAGTCACACGTGTGCGCTACTGCTCCATCCAACTCTATGCAGCAGTCCCTAACAGGTGAATGGAGCAGCAGTGCACATGAGTGACTGCTACTCCATTCAAACAAGAAAACAAATGGCCCCTATTCTTATGATCAGACCCTTATCCCCTATCTTATTTATAGTGGATAAGTGTTTTGTTCTGGGGCAACCCCTATAATGACTTTAAAAGTTAGTCCAACAGAAAATGCAAAGAATGGTGTTTATGTTTGTCCCAGACTCACAGTATTTGAGTAGGATATCTCTAATCTCTTCCTTTTCTGATTCTGCCATAACCCTTCCTTGCCCGTCCTTTCTCATCACTGATGCTTTGAATAGCTTTTCCATTTAAAAAATTTTTTTATTTTTTTTTTCAGTGACGGAAACTACTACAGCATTTACAGTGACTGAAAGGCACAGTGCATGTTAGTACATGAGCATGGATTCTCAGGGGAGGGTTTTTTTGTTTACTGTATATACATAGAGATGAGCGAACACCTGGATGTTAGGGTTCGAGAAGTTCGGCCGAACTTCCCGAAAATGTTCGGGTTCGGGATCCGAACTCAACCCGAACTTTATCCCGAACCCGAACCCCATTGAAGTCAATGGGGACCCGAACTTTTAGGCACTAAAAAAGCTGTAAAGTAGTCCAGGAACGGGCTAGAGGGCTGCCAAAGGCAGCAAACTGTAGGTAAATCCCCTGCAAACAAATGTGGATAGGGAAATGAATTAAAATAAAATAAATAAAATTTAACCAATATCAATTGGAGAGAGGTCCCACTGCAAGGAATCATGCGTCATATCACTCAACACTGGAGAAGGCCACTTTCAGTTATTTCGGCCCCAGCACCCAGACAGAGGAGAGAGGTCCCACAGCAAGGAATCATGCGTCATATCAACCAGCACCGGAAAAGGCCATTCTCAGTTATTTCGGCACAGCACCCAGACAGAGGAGAGAGGTCCCACAGCAAGGAATCATGCGTCATAATACCCACCACCGGAGAAGGCCACTCTCAGTTATTTCAGCCCAGCACCCAGACAGAGGAGAGAGGTCCCACAGCAAGGAATCATGCGTCATATCAACCACCACCGGAGAAGGCTACTCTCAGTTATTTTGGCCCAGCACCCAGACAGAGGAGAGAGGTCCAACAGCAAGGAATCATGCGACATATCAACCACCACCGGAGAAGGCCACTCTCAGTTATTTCAGCCCAGCACCCAGACAGAAGAGAGAGGTCCCACAGCAAAGAATCATGCGTCATATCAACCACCACCGGAGAAGGCCACTCTCAGTTATTTCGGCCCAGCACCCAGACAGAGGAGAGAGGTCCCACAGCAAGGAATCATGCGTCATATCAAACAGCACCGGAGAAGGCCACTCTCAGTTATTTCGGCCCAGCACCCAGACAGAGGAGAGAGGTCCCACAGCAAGGAATCATGCGTCATATCACCCACCACTGAAGAAGGCCATTTTCAGTTATTTAGGCCCCAGCACCCCGTCAGAGGAGAGAGGTTCCACAGCAAGGAATCATGCGTCATATCAACCACCACCGGAGAAGGCCACTCTCAGTTATTTCAGCTCAGCACCCAGACAGAGGAGAGAGGTCCCACAGCAAGGAATCATGCGTCATATCAACCACCACCGGAGAAGGCCACTCTCAGTTATTTCAGCCCAGCACCCAGACAGAGGAGAGAGGTCCCACAGCAAGGAATCATGCGTCATATCAACCACCACCGGAGAAGGCCACTCTCAGTTATTTTGGCCCAGCACCCAGACAGAGAGAGAGGTCCACAGCAAGGAATCATGCGTCATATCAACCACCACCGGAGAAGGCCACTCTCAGTTATTTCAGCCCAGCACCCAGACAGAAGAGAGGTCCCACAGCAAAGAATCATGCGTCATATCAACCACCACCGGAGAAGGCCACTCTCAGTTATTTCGGCCCAGCACCCAGACAGAGGAGAGAGGTCCCACAGCAAGGAATCATGCGTCATATCACCCACCACTGAAGAAGGCCATTTTCAGTTATTTAGGCCCCAGCACCCAGTCAGAGGAGAGAGGTCCCACAGCAAGGAATCATGCGTCATATCAACCACCACCGGAGAAGGCCACTCTCAGTTATTTCAGCCCAGCACCCAGACAGAGGAGAGAGGTCCCACAGCAAGGAATCATGCGTCATATCAATCACCACCGGAGAAGGCCACTCTCAGTTATTTCAGCCCAGCACCCAGACAGAGGAGAGAGGTCCCACAGCAAGGAATCATGCGTAATATTAACCACCACCGGAGAAGGCCACTCTCAATTATTTCAGCCCAGCACCCAGACAGAGGAGAGAGGTCCCACAGCAAGGAATCATGCGTCATATCACCCACCACCGGAGAAGGCCACTCTCAGTTATTTCAGCCCAGCACCCAGACAAAGGAGAGAGGTCCCACAGCAAGGAATCATGCGTCATATCAACCACCACCGGAGAAGGCCACTCTCAGTTATTTTGGCCCAGCACCCAGACAGAGGAGAGAGGTCCCACAGCAAGGAATCATGCGTCATATCAACCACCACCGGAGAAGGCCACTCTCAGTTATTTCAGCCCAGCACCCAGACAGAAGAGAGAGGTCCCACAGCAAAGAATCATGCGTCATATCAACCACCACCGGAGAAGGCCACTCTCAGTTATTTCTGCCCAGTACCCAGACAGAGGAGAGAGGTCCCACAGCAAGGAATCATGCGTCATATCAACCAGCACCGGAGAAGGCCACTCTCAGTTATTTCAGCCCAGCACCCAGACAGAGGAGAGAGGTCCCACAGCAAGGAATCATGCGTCATATCAACCACCACCGGAGAAGGCCACTCTCAGTTATTTCGGCCCAGCACCCAGACAGAGGAGAGAGGTCCCACAGCACGGAATCATGCGTCATATCAACCACCACCGGAGAAGGCCACTCTCAGTTATTTCAGCTCAGCACCCAGACAGAGGAGAGAGGTCCCACAGCAAGGAATCATGCGTCATATCAACCACCACAGGAGAAGGCCACTCTCAGTTATTTCAGCCCAGCACCCAGACAGAGGAGAGAGGTCCAACAGCAAGGAATCATGCGTCATATCAACCACCACCGGAGAAGGCCACTCTCAGTTATTTTGGCCCAGCACCCAGACAGAGGAGAGAGGTCCCACAGCAAGGAATCATGCGTCATATAAACCACCACCGGAGAAGGCCACTCTCAGTTATTTCAGCCCAGCACCCAGACAGAAGAGAGAGGTCCCACAGCAAAGAATCATGCGTCATATCAACCACCACCGGAGAAGGCCACTCTCAGTTATTTCGGCCCAGCACCCAGACAGAGGAGAGAGGTCCCACAGCAAGGAATCATGCGTCATATCAACCAGCACCGGAGAAGGCCACTCTCAGTTATTTCGCCCAGCGCCCAGACAGAGGAGAGGTCCCACAGCAAGGAATCATGCGTCATATCACCCACCACTGAAGAAGGCCATTTTCAGTTATTTAGGCCCCAGCACCCAGTCAGAGGAGAGAGGTCCCACAGCAAGGAATCATGCGTCATATCAACCACCACCGGAGAAGGCCACTCTCAGTTATTTCAGCCCAGCACCCAGACAGAGGAGAGAGGTCCCACAGCAAGGAATCATGCGTCATATCAATCACCACCGGAGAAGGCCACTCTCAGTTATTTCAGCCCAGCACCCAGACAGAGGAGAGAGGTCCCATAGCAAGGAATCATGCGTAATATTAACCACCACCGGAGAAGGCCACTCTCAGTTATTTCAGCCCAGCACCCAGACAGAGGAGAGAGGTCCCACAGCAAGGAATCATGCGTCATATCACCCACCACTGAAGAAGGCCATTTTCAGTTATTTAGGCCCCAGCACCCAGTCAGAGGAGAGAGGTCCCACAGCAAGGAATCATGCGTCATATCAACCACGACCGGAGAAGGCCACTCTCAGTTATTTCAGCCCAGCACCCAGACAGAGGAGAGAGGTCCCACAGCAAGGAATCATGCGTCATATCAATCACCACCGGAGAAGGCCACTCTCAGTTATTTCAGCCCAGCACCCAGACAGAGAGAGAGGTCCCACAGCAAGGAATCATGCGTAATATTAACCACCACCGGAGAAGGCCACTCTCAGTTATTTCAGCCCAGCACCCAGACAGAGGAGAGAGGTCCCACAGCAAGGAATCATGCGTCATATCACCCACCACCGGAGAAGGCCACTCTCAGTTATTTCAGCCCAGCACCCAGACAAAGAGAGAGGTCCCACAGCAAGGAATCATGCGTCATATCAACCACCACCGGAGAAGGCCACTCTCAGTTATTTTGGCCCAGCACCCAGACAGAGGAGAGAGGTCCCACAGCAAGGAATCATGCGTCATATCAACCACCACCGGAGAAGGCCACTCTCAGTTATTTCAGCCCAGCACCCAGACAGAGAGAGAGGTCCCACAGCAAAGAATCATGCGTCATATCAACCACCACCGGAGAAGGCCACTCTCAGTTATTTCTGCCCAGTACCCAGACAGAGGAGAGAGGTCCCACAGCAAGGAATCATGCGTCATATCAACCAGCACCGGAGAAGGCCACTCTCAGTTATTTCAGCCCAGCACCCAGACAGAGGAGAGAGGTCCCACAGCAAGGAATCATGCGTCATATCAACCACCACCGGAGAAGGCCACTCTCAGTTATTTCGGCCCAGCACCCAGACAGAGGAGAGAGGTCCCACAGCAAGGAATCATGCGTCATATCAACCACCACCGGAGAAGGCCACTCTCAGTTATTTCAGCTCAGCACCCAGACAGAGGAGAGAGGTCCCACAGCAAGGAATCATGCGTCATATCAACCACCACCGGAGAAGGCCACTCTCAGTTATTTCAGCCCAGCACCCAGACAGAGGAGAGAGGTCCAACAGCAAGGAATCATGCGTCATATCAACCACCACCGGAGAAGGCCACTCTCAGTTATTTTGGCCCAGCACCCAGACAGAGAGAGAGGTCCCACAGCAAGGAATCATGCGTCATATAAACCACCACCGGAGAAGGCCACTCTCAGTTATTTCAGCCCAGCACCCAGACAGAAGAGAGGTCCCACAGCAAAGAATCATGCGTCATATCAACCACCACCGGAGAAGGCCACTCTCAGTTATTTCGGCCCAGCACCCAGACAGAGGAGAGAGGTCCCACAGCAAGGAATCATGCGTCATATCAACCAGCACCGGAGAAGGCCACTCTCAGTTATTTCGGCCCAGCGCCCAGACAGAGGAGAGAGGTCCCACAGCAAGGAATCATGCGTCATATCACCCACCACTGAAGAAGGCCATTTTCAGTTATTTAGGCCCCAGCACCCAGTCAGAGAGAGAGGTCCCACAGCAAGGAATCATGCGTCATATCAACCACCACCGGAGAAGGCCACTCTCAGTTATTTCAGCCCAGCACCCAGACAGAGGAGAGAGGTCCCACAGCAAGGAATCATGCGTCATATCAATCACCACCGGAGAAGGCCACTCTCAGTTATTTCAGCCCAGCACCCAGACAGAGGAGAGAGGTCCCATAGCAAGGAATCATGCGTAATATTAACCACCACCGGAGAAGGCCACTCTCAGTTATTTCAGCCCAGCACCCAGACAGAGGAGAGAGGTCCCACAGCAAGGAATCATGCGTCATATCACCCACCACTGAAGAAGGCCATTTTCAGTTATTTAGGCCCCAGCACCCAGTCAGAGGAGAGAGGTCCCACAGCAAGGAATCATGCGTCATATCAACCACGACCGGAGAAGGCCACTCTCAGTTATTTCAGCCCAGCACCCAGACAGAGGAGAGAGGTCCCACAGCAAGGAATCATGCGTCATATCAATCACCACCGGAGAAGGCCACTCTCAGTTATTTCAGCCCAGCACCCAGACAGAGGAGAGGTCCCACAGCAAGGAATCATGCGTAATATTAACCACCACCGGAGAAGGCCACTCTCAGTTATTTCAGCCCAGCACCCAGACAGAGGAGAGGTCCCACAGCAAGGAATCATGCGTCATATCACCCACCACCGGAGAAGGCCACTCTCAGTTATTTCAGCCCAGCACCCAGACAAAGAGAGAGGTCCCACAGCAAGGAATCATGCGTCATATCAACCACCACCGGAGAAGGCCACTCTCAGTTATTTTGGCCCAGCACCCAGACAGAGGAGAGAGGTCCCACAGCAAGGAATCATGCGTCATATCAACCACCACCGGAGAAGGCCACTCTCAGTTATTTCAGCCCAGCACCCAGACAGAAGAGAGGTCCCACAGCAAAGAATCATGCGTCATATCAACCACCACCGGAGAAGGCCACTCTCAGTTATTTCTGCCCAGTACCCAGACAGAGGAGAGAGGTCCCACAGCAAGGAATCATGCGTCATATCAACCAGCACCGGAGAAGGCCACTCTCAGTTATTTAAGCCCAGCACCCAGACAGAGGAGAGAGGTCCCACAGCAAGGAATCATGCGTCATATCAACCACCACCGGAGAAGGCCACTCTCAGTTATTTCGGCCCAGCACCCAGACAGAGGAGAGAGGTCCCACAGCAAGGAATCATGCGTCATATCAACCACCACCGGAGAAGGCCACTCTCAGTTATTTCAGCTCAGCACCCAGACAGAGGAGAGAGGTCCCACAGCAAGGAATCATGCGTCATATCAACCACCACCGGAGAAGGCCACTCTCAGTTATTTCAGCCCAGCACCCAGACAGAGGAGAGAGGTCCAACAGCAAGGAATCATGCGTCATATCAACCACCACCGGAGAAGGCCACTCTCAGTTATTTTGGCCCAGCACCCAGACAGAGGAGAGGTCCCACAGCAAGGAATCATGCGTCATATAAACCACCACCGGAGAAGGCCACTCTCAGTTATTTCAGCCCAGCACCCAGACAGAAGAGAGAGGTCCCACAGCAAAGAATCATGCGTCATATCAACCACCACCGGAGAAGGCCACTCTCAGTTATTTCGGCCCAGCACCCAGACAGAGGAGAGGTCCCACAGCAAGGAATCATGCGTCATATCAACCAGCACCGGAGAAGGCCACTCTCAGTTATTTCGGCCCAGCGCCCAGACAGAGGAGAGGTCCCACAGCAAGGAATCATGCGTCATATCACCCACCACTGAAGAAGGCCATTTTCAGTTATTTAGGCCCCAGCACCCAGTCAGAGGAGAGAGGTCCCACAGCAAGGAATCATTCGTCATATCAACCACCACCGGAGAAGGCCACTCTCAGTTATTTCAGCCCAGCACCCAGACAGAGGAGAGAGGTCCCACAGCAAGGAATCATGCGTCATATCAATCACCACCGGAGAAGGCCACTCTCAGTTATTTCAGCCCAGCACCCAGACAGAGGAGAGGTCCCATAGCAAGGAATCATGCGTAATATTAACCACCACCGGAGAAGGCCACTCTCAGTTATTTCAGCCCAGCACCCAGACAGAGGAGAGAGGTCCCACAGCAAGGAATCATGCGTCATATCAACCACCACCGGAGAAGGCCACTCTCAGTTATTTCGGCCCAGCACCCAGACAGAGGAGAGAGGTCCCACAGCAAGGAATCATGCGTCATATCAACCACCACCGGAGAAGGCCACTCTCAGTTATTTCGGCCCAGCACCCAGACAGAGGAGAGAGGTCCCACAGCAAGGAATCATGCGTCATATCACCCACCACTGGAGAAGGCCATTTTCAGTTATTTAGGACCCAGCACCCAGACAGAGGAGAGAGGTCCCACAGCAAGGAATCATGCGTCATATCAACCACCACCGGAGAAGGCCACTCTCAGTTATTTCGGCCCAGCACCCAGACAGAGGAGAGAGGTCCCACAGCAAGGAATCATGCGTCATATCACCCACCACTGGAGAAGGCCATTTTCAGTTATTTAGGCCCCAGCACCCAGACAGAGGAGAGAGGTCCCACAGCAAGGAATCATGCGTCATATCAACCACCACCGGAGAAGGCCACTCTCAGTTATTTCGGCCCCACCACCCAGACAGAGGAGAGGTTCATTCAACTTTGGGTTACACCTCAAGATCATGGTAAAGTTAAAAAAATGAGGATTGAATAAAGAAGTGCCCCGGAGTACAAGAATACATGGTTGAGGAGGAGGCAGTTATAAATGTCTATTCTGCACAAGGGAGGGACAGGTCCTGTGGGATCCATGCCTGGTTCATTTTTATGAACGTCAGCTTGTCCACGTTGGCTGTGGACAGGCGGCTGCGTTTGTCAGTAATGATGCCCCCTGCCGTGCTGAATACACATTCAGACAAAACGCTGGCCGCCAGGCAGGCCAGCACCTCCAAGGCATAAAATGCTAACTCTGGCCATGTGGCCAATTTGGAGACCCAGAAGTTGAATGGGGCCGAACCATCAGTCAGTACGTGGAGGGGTGTGCAGACGTACTGTTCAACCATGTTAGTGAAATGCTGCCTCCTGCTAACACGTTCCGTATCAGGTGGTGGTGCAGTTAGCTGTGGCGTGGAGACAAAACTTTTCCACATTTCTGCCATGCTAACCCTGCCCTCAGAGGAGCTGGCCGTGACACAGCTGCGTTGGCGACCTCTTGCTCCTCCTCTGCCTTCACCTTGGGCTTCCACCTGTTCCCCTGTGACATTTGGGAATGCTCTCAGGAGCGCCTCTACCAGCGTGCGCTTGTACTCGCGCATCTTCCTATCACGCTCCAGTGCAGGAAGTAAGGTGGGCACATTGTCTTTGTACCGGGAATCCAGCAGGGTGGCAACCCAGTAGTCCGCACACGTTAAAATGTGGGCAACTCTGCTGTCGTTGTGCAGGCCCTGCAGCATGTAGTCGCTCATGTGTGCCAGGCTCCCCAGAGGTAAGGACAAGCTGTCCTCTGTGGGAGGCGTATCGTCATCGTCATCTGTATCCCCCCAGCCAAGAACCAGTGATGGGCCTGAGCTGTGTCAGGTGCCACCCCGCTGTGAACCTGCTTCATCCTCATTCTCCTCCACCTCCTCCTCATCCTCCTCGTCCTCCAGCAGTGGGCCCTGGCTGGCCACATTTGTACCTGGCCTCTGCTGTTGCAAAAAACCTCCCTCTGAGCCACTTCTAACAGACTGGCCTGAAAGTGCTAAAAATGACCCCTCATCCTCCTCCTCCTCCTCCTGGGCCACCTCCTCTTCCATCATCGCCCTAAGCGTTTTCTCAAGGAGACATAGAAGTTGTATTGTAACGCTGATAACGGTGTCATCGCCACTGGCCATGTTGGTGGAGTACTCGAAACAGCGAAACAGGGCACACAGGTCTCGCATGGAGGCCCAATCATTGGTGGTGAAGTGGTGCTGTTCCGCAGTGCGACTGACGCATGCGCGCTGCAGCTGAAACTCCACTATGGCCTGCTGCTGCTCGCACAGTCTCTCCAGCATGTGCAAGGTGGAGTTCCACCTGGTGGGCACGTCACATATGAGGCAGTGAGCGGGAAGGCCGAAGTTCCGCTGTAGCGCAGATAGGCGAGCAGCGGCAGGATGTGAACGCCGGAAGCGCGCAAAGATGGACCTCACTTTATGCAGCAGCTCTGACATGTCGGGGTAGTTGTGAATGAACTTCTGCACCACCAAATTCAGCACATGCGCCAGGCAAGGGATGTGCGTCAAATCGGCTAGTCCCAGAGCTGCGACGAGATTTCGCCCATTATCGCACACCACAAGGCCGGGCTTGAGGCCCACCGGCAGAAACCACTGGTCGGTGTGTTGTTCAATACCCCGCCACAACTCCTGTGCGGTGTGGGGCCTGTCCGCAAACATATGAGTTTCAGAATGGCCTGCTGACGTTTACCCCGGGCTGTGCTGAAGTTGGTGGTGAAGGTGTGTGGCTGACTGAATGAGCTGGTGGAAGTAGAGGAGGATGAAGCCGAGTAGGAGGAAGAGGCTACAGGAGGCAAAGAATGATGCCCTGCGATCCTTGGCGGCGGAAGGACGTGCGCCAAGGAACTCTCCGCCTGCTGCACAGCCGCCACTACATTTACCCAGCGTGCAGTTAGGGAGATATAGCGTCCCTTGCCGTGCTTACTGGTCCACGTATCTGTGGTTAGGTGGACCTTGCCACAGATGGCAATGCGCAGTGCACACTTGATTTTATCGGATGCTTGGTTGTGCAGGGAAGGCACGGCTGTCTTGGAGAAATAGTGGCGGCTGGGAACAACATACTGTGGGACAGCCATGGACATCAGCTGTTTGAAGTGGTCTGTGTCCACCAGCCTGAATGACAGCATTTCAAAGGCCAGTAGTTTAGAAATGCTGGCATTCAGGCCCAGGGCTCGAGGGTGGCTAGGTGGGAATTTAAGCTTTCTCTCCAAGGTTTGTGAGATGGAGATCTGAACGCTGCCGTGTGACATGGTGGAGATGCTTGGTGATGCAGGTGGTGTTGTCGGTTGCATATCCTCTGTTTGGCGGGCGGCAGGTGCCAACATTCCTCCTGAGGAGGAGGAAGAGGCCGAGGCAGCAGCAGAAGAGGGAGCAGGGGGAGCCAGAGTGAGTTCCTTGCTTTTAAGGTGTTTACTCCACTGCAGTTCATGCTTTGCATGTAGATGCCTGGTCATGCAGGTTGTGCTAAGGTTCAGAACGTTAATGCCTCGCTTCAGGATCTGATGGCACAGCGTGCAAACCACTCGGGTCTTGTCGTCAGCACATTGTTTAAAGAAGTGCAATGCCAGGGAACTCCTTAAAACTGCCTTTGGGGTGCTCGGTCCCTGGTGGCGGTGGCCAGTAGTAGGCGAACTCTCTTGGCGGCGGCTGGTCTGCTTTTGCCCCCTGCTCCCTCTTTTGCTACGCTGTTGGTTCGGTCTCACCACTGCCTCTTCCTCTGAACTATGAAAGTCAGTGGCACGACCTTCATTCCATGTGGGGTCTAGGACCTCATCGTCCCCTGCATCGTCTTCCACACAGTCTTCCTCCCTGACCTCCTGTTCGGTCTGCACACTGCAGAAAGACGCAGCAGTTGGCACCTGTGTTTCGTCATCATCAGAGACTTGCGGACTCCGATGAGGTGGTATTCCCATGTCCTCATCATCAGGAAACATCAGTGGTTGTGCATCAGTGCATTCTATGTCTCCCACCACTGCGGAAGGGCTAGGTGGATTTCCTTGGGAAACCCTGCCAGCAGAGTCTTCAAACAGCATAAGAGACTGCTGCATAACTTGAGGCTCTGACAGTTTCCCTGATATGCATGGGGGTGATGTGACAGACTGATGGGCTTGGTTTTCAGGTGCCACCTGTGCGCATCTGCTCAGGCCTTACCATCCTTAGAACGGCATTGGGCCCCACCAAATATCGCTGTAAATTTTGGCGGGTACTGGAACCTAAGGTAGTTGGTTCACTAGGACGTGTGGCTGTGCAGAATGGCCACGTCCTCTCCCAACACCAGAGGGTACACTAACACCACCACGACCGCGTCCGAATCCCTTACTAGATGTTTTCCTCATTGTTACCGTTTACCAAGCACCACAATAAGGAAAAAAATATTTGCCCCAATGTATTGACTTCAAATTTAGGCCTTTTTTTATAGGCATCTAACACTATCTGCCTATTTGTTTATGTAGCGCATTACACTAATCCAGGCACAGCAGTAACCACTGATTTAGGGGAATATCTCTTTTAGGGCTAGTATTTAGGCCCTGGATGAAAGGTATCCTTTTATGGACAGATTTACACTTGGCCTGCAACAGCTGGGACAACAGATTCAGGGTATTGCTATTTTGGCAATTGAATGTCACCCCAGTACAAAATATATTTTTTGGCGGACACTATTATATATACTATTATAAAATATATTTTTTGGCGGACACTATTATGATTTATGGTATTGCTATTTTGGCAATTGAATTTCACCCCAGGCCAGAACAAAATATATGTTTTTGCGGACACTATGAATCCTGGCCTGCAACAGCTGGGACACCAGATTCAGGGTATTGCTATTTTGGCAGATTAATTTCACCCCAAAACAAAATATATGTTTTGGCAGACACTATGAAATCTGGCCTGCAACAGCTGGGACAACAGATTCAGGGTATTGCTATTTTGGCAGATTAATTTCACCCCAGAACAAAATATATGTTTTGGCGGACACTATTCTATTTTGCCAGCCATAGCTGAAACCACTGATTTATGGTACTGCTATTTTGGCAATTGAATTTCACCCCAGAACAAAATATATGTTTTGGCGTACACTATGAAATCTGGCCTGCAACAGCTGGGACACCAGATTCAGGGTATTGCTATTTTGGCAGATTACTTTCAGCCCAGAACAAAATATATGTTTTGGCGGACACTATTCTATTTTGCCAGCCACAGCTGAAACCACTGAATCATGGTATTGCTATTTTGGCAATTGAATTTCACCCCAGAACAAAATATATGTTTTGACGGACACTATGAAACGTGGCCTGCAACAGCTGGGACACCAGATTCAGGGTATTGCTATTTTGGCAATTGAATTTCACCCCAGAACAAAATATATGTTTTGCAAGACACTATGAAATCTGGCCTGCAACAGCTGGGACACCAGATTCAGGGTATTGCTATTTTGGCAGATTAATTTCACCCCAGAACAAAATATATGTTTTGCAAGACACTATTCTATTTTGCCAGCCACAGCTGAAACCACTGATTTATGGTATTGCTATTTTGGCAATTGAATTTCACCCCAGAACAAAATATATGTTTTGACGGACACTATGAAACGTGGCCTGCAACAGCTGGGACAAAAGATTCAGGGTATTGCTATTTTATCAGATTAATTTCACCCCAGAACAAAATATATGTTTTGGCAGACACTATGAAATCTGGCCTGCAACAGCTGGGACACCAGATTCAGGGTATTGCTATTTTGGCAGATTGATTTCACCCCAGAACAAAATATATGTTTTGGCGGACACTATGAATCTTGGCCTGGAACATCTGGGACACCAGATTCAGGGTATTGCTATTTTGGCCAGATTAATTTCACCCCAGAACAAAATATATGTTTTGGCGGACACTATGATATCTTGGCCAGCCATCAGTTGGCACACCACTGATTCAGGGTATTGCTATTTTGGCAATTGAATTTCACCCCAGAACAAAATATATGTTTTGGCGGACACTATTCTATTTTGCCAGCCACAGCTGAAACCACTGATTTATGGTATTGCTATTTTGGCAATTGAATTTCACCCCAGAACAAAATATATGTGTTGGCGGACACTATGAAATCTGGCCTGCAACAGCTGGGACACCAGATTCAGGGTATTGCTATTTTGCCAGATTAATTTCACCCCAGAACAAAATATATGTTTTGCAAGACACTATTCTATTTTGCCAGCCACAGCTGAAACCACTGATTTATGGTATTGCTATTTTGGCAATTGAATTTCACCACAGAAAATAATCTATCCTTTGCCAGACAGCAGACAGTATTATACTTGTCTAGCCAAAGCTGGAACACCAGATTTAGGGGATTGGTATTTGGGCAATTGTATTTAACCCCTAATAAAATATAGAAATTGCTATCCTGAGTTTCTAGGGGTGACAATTAGCACAGCCAAGCCCCTGATGTAGGATATAGCAAAAAAAAAAAACTAGTATTAATGGATTGATGCACCAAAGCAGCATGTGAATAGATGAAATGTAGGCCCCTGGCACCCAGACAGAGTGAGAGGTTCATTCAACTTGGTGTTGCCCCCAAAATAATGGTACAATTAAAAAAAGAGGATTCAATAAAGAAGTGCCCTGGAGTACAAGAATGTATGGTTAAGGACGAGGCAGTTATAAATGTCTATTCTGCACAAGATACGGACAAGTCCTGTGGGATCCATGCTTGGTTCATTTTAATGAACATGAGCTGGACCACATTGTCTGTGGACAGGCGGCTGCGTTTGTCTTTAATAATGCCCCCTGCCGTGCTAAATACACATCTAGACAATACACTGTCCGCAGGGCAGGCCAGCACCTCCAAGGCATAAATGGCAAGCTCTGGCCATTTGGACAATTTGGAGACTCAGAAGTTGAATGGGGCAGTACCATCAGTCAGTACGTGGAGGCGTGTGCACACGTACTGTTCCACCATGTTGTTGAAATGCTGCCTCCTGTTAAAACATTCCCTATCAGCTGGTGGTGCAGTTTGCTGTGGCGCGGTGACAGAACTTTTCCACATCTCGGCCATGCTAACCCTGCTGTCTGAGGAGCTGGCCGTGACACAGCTGCGTTGGCGACCTCTGTTTCCTCCTCCTCCGTCTCTGCCTTCGCCTTGTTCTTCCACTTGTCCCTACGTGTCAGTTGGGAATGCCCTCAGGAGCGCGTCTACCAGCGTGTGCTTGTAGTCGCGCATCTTCCTATCATGCTCCAGTGTGGGAATTAAGGTGGGCACGTTTTCCTTGTACCGGGGATCCAGCAGGGTGGCACACCAGTAGTCAGCACAAGTTAAAATGTGGGCAACACTGCTGTCGTTGCGCAGGCACTGCAGCATGTAGTCGCTCATGTGTGCCAGGCTTCCCAGAGGTAACGATAAGCTGTCCTCTGTAGGTGGTGTATCGTCTTTGTCCTCCGTATCCCCCCAGCCACGCTCCAGTGATGGCCCTGAGCTGCGTAGGGTGCCACCCTGCAGTGAAACCAGTTCCTCCTCCGCTACTTCCTCGTCCTCCAGAAGTGTGCCCTGGCTGTCCACATGTGTACCTGGCCTCTGCTGGGGCAGGAACCCACCCTCTGAGCCACTTCTGTATGACCTGCCTGAAACCCTATGAAATGCCCCCTGTTCCTCCTGCGCCGCATCCTCTTCTATCATCGGCGTAATATTTTTTTCAAGAAGACATAGAAGGGGTATTGTAATGGTAACAACAGTGTCATCAGCACTGGCCATGTTGGTTGAGTATTCCAAAGACCGCAACAAGGTACACATGTCTCCCGTGCAGGCCCAGTCACTGGTGGAGAAGCGGTGCTGATCCGCAGAGCGACTGACCCGTGCATACTGCATCTGAAACTCCACTATCACCCGCTGCTGCTCGCACAGTCTCTTCAACATATGTAAGGTGGAGTTCCACCTGGTGGTCACGTCGCATATGAGGCGGTGAGCAGAAAGGCAGAAGTTACGCTGCAGCCCAGACAGGTGAGCAGCAGCAGGGTAAGAATGCCAAAAAAGCTCACATATGTACCGCACTTTCAGCAGCAGCTCTGACATGTCTGGGTAGTTTTTAAGAAACTTCCGCACCACCAGATTCAGCACATGCGCCAGGCGAGGGATGTGCGTCAAACCGGCTAGTCCCAGAGCTGCTACGAGATTTCGCCCATTATCGCACACCACCAGGCCAGGCTTGAGGCTCACTGGCAGCAAGCACTCATCAGTCTCCTGTTCTATGCCCCTCCAAAGCTTCTGTGTGGTATGGGGTTTGTCACCCAAACACATGAGTTTTAAAATCGCCTGACGTTTACCCTGTGCTGAAGTTGGGGGTGAGGTACTTTTGATGACCAGATTTGGGGGTGTTAGAAGAGGAGTAGGAGGAGGATGATGGGGAGTAGGAGGAGGAACCAACAGGAGGCAACGAATAATGCCCTGCGAACCTCGGTGGTGGAAGGACATGCGCCAAACCACTATCCGCCTCGGGCCCAGCCGCCACTACGTTTACCCAGTGTGCAGTTAGAGAGATATAGCGACCCTGGCCGTGCTCACTGGTCCATGTATCTGTGGTTATGTGGACCTTGCCACAGATGGCGTTGCGCAGCGCACACTTGAATTTATCCTCCACTTGGGTGTGTAGTGAAGGGACGGCTCGCCTGGAAAAGTAGTGGCGGCTGGGAACAACGTACTGGGGGACAGCAGCCGCCATCAACCAGATGGAATGACAGCATTTCAAAGGTCAGTAATTTCGAAATGCTGGCATTCAAGGCCAGGGCTCAAGGGTGGGTAGGTGGGTATTTCCTCCTTCTCTGCAATGTTTGGGAGATGGACAGCTGAATGCTGCGGTGAGACATGGTGGAGATGCTTGGTGATGGTGTCGTATGTGGTGGTGTTGGTGGAACATTCTCTGTTTGCTGGTAGCCAGGTGTCACGGTGACGCCAGAGGTGGAGGGAGAGGCCGAGCCAGCAGCAGAAGAGGGAGCAGGAGGAGCATGAGAGAGTTCCTTGTTTTTAAGGTGTTTACTCCATTGCAGCTCATGCTTTGCATGTAGATGCCTGGTCATGCAGGTTGTGCTAAGGTTCAGAACGTTAATGCCTCGTTTCAGGCACTGATGGCACAACATGCGAACCACTCGTGTCTTGTCGTCAGGACATTGTGTGAAGAATGAACTCCTTGGAGCAGGCCTTGGTGTGCTCGGTGCCTGGGTGCGGTGGACAGTAGCAGGCATACTGTCTCTGGAACAGCCGCTGCGCTTTTGCACCTTGCTCCCTCTTTTGCTCTGCTGTTGCCTCTGTGCGATCACCGCCTCTTCCTCAGAACTGCATGCCTCACTTAGCACGACCTTCAGTCCAGTCTGGGTCTAGGACTTCATCATCCTCCAGATCATCTTCCACCCATTCATGACCCATGCCCTCCTCGTCGGTCTGCACATTGCAGAAAGCCACAGCTGTTGGCACCTGTGTTTCGTCATCATCAGAGACGTTTTGCGGCGGTATTCCCATGTCCTCATGCTGCAACAAAAGCGGTTGAGCATCAGTGCATTCAAGGTCTTCCTCTTCTGGGGCAGGGCTAGGTGGATGGGCCGGGGAAACCCTGCCAACAGAGTCATCAAAAAGCATGAGACTTTCCTGCATGATTTGAGGCTCTGACTGCTTGGCTGATTTGCAAGGGGGTGAGGTGGAAGACTCATGGGCATGGGCTGCAGGTGCCAACTCTGAGCTTTTTGCGGAGGACTGGGTGTTAGATACTGTGAATGAACAGGAGGCACTGTCAGCCACCCAACCTACATCGCCTGTACATGTTCTGGCTTCACTATCCGTAGAGCGGCATTTGGCCCTAACAAATACTACTCACACCAGAGGAAGGTGTTTGACTTGGAGTGGTAGTTGGCGCTGAACGACCACGTCCTCTAACAGCAACAGGAGCTCCACCAACACCACCACGACCATGTCCATGTCCCTTATTTGATGTTCTCCTCGTTATTCGCTTTCACCCACCAAGCTGAAAGATTGGTCTCTCTCCGTTGTTAATTTACCTGCTACTAGTCTACAATTACATTCACCAAGGCAATGCCCGTGTCATAAAAATGCTCTGTGGACCCAGAACAATGTTTTTTGGGCCAAAATATACTGATTCTCAATTTCTATGCGGAAATGTAATTTTTTTTTGGGGGGTACGCTGTATGCACAAGTGGTTTGTGGAACAAGTGTTTTTGTAATAAAATACAGAAAATTAGTATTTCACTGCTGTAAATTTAAATTAATTATTTATACGCCCCAGCCTGATGCACAACTGCTTTTTCGGCCTAAAACACAGCTTTTTCAATAAAACCTGAAAATGCAGTTTTTATCTGCTGTACATTAAAAGTACCGTATTTTTCGCCCTATAAGACGCACCGGCTCATAAGATGCACCTAGGTTTTTGGGGAGGAAAATAAGAAAATAAATATTTTTAACCAAAAGGTGTGTTTTTGGTGGGTTTGGAACTAATGATGGTCTGTACATGACACTATTACTGGGGATCTGTGGATGGCACTGTTATGGGGGATCTGGGGATGGCACTGTTATGGGGGGATCTGTGACGGACACTGTTATGGGGGATCTGGGGATGGAACTGTTATGGGGGGGATCTGTTATTGGAATCTGTGGAAGGCACTGTTATGGGGGGGATCTGTGACAGAAACTGTTATGGGGGATCTGGGGATGGCACTGTTATGGGGGGGATCTGTAACGGACGCTGTTATGGGGGATCTGTGACGGACACTGATATGGGGGATCTGGGGATGGCACTGTTATGGGGGGGATCTGTGAAGGACACTGTTACAGGGCAGGATTTGTGGATGACACTGTTATGGGGGATCTAGGGATGACACTGTTATGGGGGGATCTGTGACGGACACTGTTATTGGGGATCTGGGGATGGAACTGTTATGGGGGGGATCTGTGACAGACACTGTTATGGGGATCTGTGGAAGGCACTGGTATGGGGGGGATCTGTGACAGAAACGGTTATGGGGGATCTGGGGATGGCACTATTATGGGGGGATCTGTAACAGACACTGTTATGGGGGATCTGTGACGGACACTGTTATGGGGGATCTGGGGATGGCACTGTTATGGGGATCATCCACAGATCCCCCATCCCATAACAGTGCCATCCACAGACCCCCCCCCCACCCCTTAACAGTGCCATCCACCGATGTCCCTCATAAACCTGTCATCCACAGATCCCCCCCTGCCGCTCCAGTGCTGCACTATACATTAAAAAAATGTCCCCACATTCAATTAAACATGATTAAACATGCCCCCTCACTTATTACGGTACCTTACATTCTAACAGCTTATGAATAATGTAGGCGGCACAGGCACGTGACATCAGGGAGTCACGCTGCCGCCCGCCCAGCCGGCCTGCCTGCATTATTCATAAGCTGTTAGGATGTAAGGTACTGTAATAAGTGAGGGGGTATGTTTAATCATGTTTAATTGAATGAGGGGACATTTTATAACTATATAGAACAGCACTGTGAATGGCGGGGCCGGAGCACAGTGAACACATCGGCCCTGCCACAATTGCCGGCCCCCAGCTCCTCCTCCCAGTCCCTCCCGGCTCATACATCGCAGTCTGCGATGTAAAAATTTCAGCATTCGCCATATAAGAGACAGGGGCATCCCCCCCCCCCCCATTTTATTAGGTGGAAAAGTGCGTCTTATGGGGCAAAAAATACGGTAGATATTTATACTATGTATGGACACCAGATGTTTGGGACCCAGAAGGTGGATTTGGTCACCAAAATTCACAAATGCAGTATTTGACTGTTATAAATTGGAAATAATTATTTAAGCGACAGATGCACAACTGTTTTTTTGGCCTAAACACGACATTTTTTTAATAAAACCCCAAAATGCAGTTTTTAACTGCTGTACATTAAAAGTAGATATTTATACTATGTATGGACACCAGATTTGGGGACCCAGAATACAGATTTGGTCACCAAAATTCACCAATGCAGTATTTAACTGCTATAAATTGTAAATAATTATTTTAACGACGGATGCACAACAGTTTTTTCGGCCTAAAACACAGCTTTTTTCAATAAAACCCCAAAATGCAGCTTTTTACTGTTGTAAATTTAAATTAGATATTTATACCGTGTATGTACAACTGCTTTGTGAAGCAAGAATATTGCTTTTTTCCCACACAAAAAAATAATGCACTATTTCTCAGCTGTAATGTGAAATTGGTATTTAAGCAGTGTATTTCAAAATGCTCTGCTTTGTCAAAAAACATACACATGCTGTATTTCACAGTAGCAATGTAAAATAGATGGTTGAAATGTTTCAGATTGTTTGGTGGACCTTGAATAATTTTTTTTTTCTATAAAAAACAAAGAAGCACTATTTCCCTGCAGAAATATAAAATATGTCATTGGACGGTGTATGCAGAACTGTGGACAAGAAATATGGTTTTTCCCAAAAAATTACACAGATTCTCTATTTCACCGCAGAAATGTCAAATATATATTTTGGCGGTGTAAAATAGGCTTGGTGGATCAGAATGACCACTTTTTTTTAACTAAAATACACTCATGCACTATATGATAACTGAAATTGAATATACGGTTTAGTGCACAGTATACAAAAATGCTCTGTGGCACCACAGAGCCAAGACTAGACAAATGGACTATGTCACGGCTTTTGCCACGAAAATTCACAAATGCAGTTTTTCACTGCTGTAAATTAAATGTAGGTATTTATACCGTGTATGTACAACTGCTTTGTGAAGCAGGAATTTTGATTTTTTTCACACAAAAAAAGAATAATGCACTATTTATCAGCTGTAATGTGAAATCAGTATTTAGGCGGTGTATTTCAAAATGCTTTGTGGATCAGTATTTCCACTTTTTTGCCAAAAAAAATACACTTATGCTGTATTTCACAGCAGCAATGTAAAATAGGTGGTTGGAATGGGTATTTCAGGCTGTTTGGTGGACCTTGAATCAGGTTTTTTTCTATAAAAAACCAAGCACTATTTCCCTGCAGAAATATAAAATAAGTGTATGCAGAACTGTGGACAAGAAATATGTTTTTTCCCCAAAAATTACACGGATTCTCTATTTCACCGCAGAAATGTCAAATATATATTTTGGCGGTGTAAAATAGGCTTGGTGGATCAGGATGACCACTTTTTTTTTACTAAAATACACTGATGCACTATTTGATAACTGAAATTGAATATATGGCTTAGTGCATAGTATACAAAAGTGCTCTGTGGCACCACAGAGCCAAGACTAGACAAGTTAGAAGGCCAGTTTATTGGCCTGTATTTGTGGGAGGGGCGTAAGTAGCACATTTATACCAGGCAGGCACCTCCCTTGGGTGTGTCGACGGCTGCTGCGTACCCTCCCAACCCACCCTTCTTTTTCATAAACACCTTGCAGGGCATGCCCCCCTTCAGGCATTCCTCCTACGCAGCGGTTACGGCACAACTCAAGCCGCTTAGCCTAGTTAGGTAGGCAGGTAGACTGTTACGTGTCATGTAGCCACGACCACAAATGGACTATGTCACGGCTTTTGCCACCAAAATTCACAAATGCAGTTTTTCACTGCTGTAAATTAAATGTAGGTATTTATACCAGGAATTTAGCTTTTTTTCACACAAAAATAGAATAATGCACTATTTCTCAGCTGAAATGTGAAATCTGTATTTAGACGGTATATTTCAAAATGCTTTGTTGATCAGGATTTCCACTTTTTTTTTTAACTAAAATACACTGATGCACTATTTGATAGCTGAAATGGAATGTACGGTTTAGTGCATTGTATACACAAGTGCTCTGTGGCACCACAGATCCCAGACTAGACAAATGGAATATGTCACCCCTTAAACATACAAAAGGCAATATAGGGGACTCAAGCAGCCAGAAAGAAATAAGTTTTTTTTCCTTCACTGAGCTACAAAATAAGATTAGGCTGCTGTCCCTGGCTTTCTGGCACACATGCAGTACACTGCAGTGGCTAATATGGCCGCCGAGCACCACCTCAGTAACAGATGTATTACAAAATAAGATTTCCCTTGCAGTGGCTGGGTACAGAAATGTTGGATTGCTGAAGCTCCCTCCCTCTCTATTTTCTGTATCTTGTGGATTAAAGTAGTACAGGTTCTTCAGATTTCTGCCCTATTCTGTCCCTGATCGCAGCACCAGCATCCTCTCCATAAGCTCAAATCAGCAGAGTGACGTGCAAAAGTTCGTGACTCCAGCTTATAAAGAGGCTGAGTCACATGCTGCACTCAGCCAATCACAGCCATGCCATTAGTAGGCATGGCTGTGATGGCTTCTTAGGGCAAGAAGTAAAACGCTTGCTGATTGGCTGCTGTACAGCCCTTCAGAAAGCGGGAAGAAATCACTGAACAACGGACCCGAACCCAAGCTTTTTTGAAAATGTTCGGGTGCGTGTCCCAATCACCCCAAAATTCAAGTTTGAGTTCGCTCAACTCTAATTGCTAATATTGTTTAATGTGGATGGTTTAAGTGGTTGTCTGAGTGTTTTATACAGATGACCTATGCTCAGGATAGGTCGTCAGTATCTAATCAGTGAGAATCTGACTCTTAGCATCCTCGCCAATAAGTTGTTTAAAGAGACTGCCACATTCTGGTGAGTGGACTCTTCTTGGTCAGTGATGTTACATTCATCAGTCACATGGCCTAGGCACAGCAAATGCAGACATGCAAGTAAATGGCCTGAGCTGCAGTACCAAGCATAGCTGCTATCCAATGTATGATTCTATGCTTAGTAAACCACGAAGAGGCTAGAACGCTCATGAGAGTCACACTGCCTCTTCCTGAGGAAAGGTCATAAATATAAAACAACCATAAATCCCTATTAATGTCCCAATGCATCATATTTAATAACTTTTTAAATGGATATACAGCTAAAAGGTAAAAGTGGTAAGTAAAAGTGGTGGTGGTATAAAATTAAATGGGAGTCTCGGGGGGCGTGGCTTGGCTGCCAAGCGGAATGGCCATCTGACTTCTCAGCTCCGGTACACAGCGACATATAAAGCGTGGTTTCCCCTATCCTCTCAGCAGAATTCACCCTCAGAACGGCTTCAAAGATCCATGCAAGATGCCTAGAGGCAAAAGACCTCCTCAAAAGCAGGGCAAGCTGGAGTTTTACTTTGATAAAGATGCGGACAATGCAGGCTCCAGCGCTCCTCCACCATCTCTGTCATCTTTCCAGCAAGCAACAGCGTCTCCGCACCTCTTGCTCACAGAGGCCCTCTCGCCGCACGGAGGCCCTGGTACTTCATCATCTGCCAGCTCTCCAACCCAGGCACAGCGGAGATCAGCCTCCTCCTCACCGTCTGATGGGACCCATACTTCTCCCTTGTTACCGTCATCTCCATCCACCAGAAGCCCGGCGAAACAGAGGCCTAGGCTCCAAGAGGAGGACATGACTAAGGTAGGCCCAACATCTGACCAGCCGGCCTCTGGTAATTTAATGAAGGATATGTTGATGGCGTTTAACTCCGCTTTACATAAGGACTTTTCTTTCTTTCTTACCCCACTCCAGTCCTCCATGTCCTCCATGTGCGAATTTGCCTCGTCGCACAACCAGCTTATTGATTCTCATGATGAGATGGCAGTGGACATAGACATCATCAAAGTAAAACTCATAGATCTGGAGGACAGCTCTAGGCACAACAACATCAAATTCAGGGAGATGCCTGAGGACATTGGTCCATATGCATTGGCGCCATATTTACAGGCTCTTCTTGAACATATTCTCCCTACTTGTTCAGCCATGGACTTTACCATCGATAGGGCACACAGAATCCCAAGGCCCCGCCACCTTCCAGAAACAGCACCAAGAAATACATTGGCACGCATAAAGTTTTTACATATAAAGGAAGCCGCACTGGCTGTGGCCCGACAACTGTCTGAATTACCTGCGCCTTATGAAATGATGAAACTTTATGCAGACCTCTCAGCTGCCACTCTGCACCAACGTTGGGTCCTAGCCACAATTACCATGGCACTAAGGGAACAAAAGATGGCATACAAATGGGGATTCCAGGTGAAAATCCTTTTTAGTGATAATGGGAAGCAATAAAGCACCTCTTCAGTTGAAGAAGGTCACCACCTGCTGGAAACCTGGATCATCCCTGTTGCAGATCCTTCTACAGTCCACAACCCAATCAGCAACATGTAGAGCCAGAACGGCCCACGGTTAGCGCCCGACGGGGGACCAAAAACGTACTGCAATAGTTCTTCATTGATGCCATGGAGCGTTTTGTTGGTTAGTGGCAACAACCCGAACTTTGAACCCCCACTGTTCCATTTCATCAGGTATTAGGATGACAGTTACTTGTTGACCATTATACAAAACACTACTACTACAGACTTTTTTTTCTTTTCTTTTACATTTAACAGCTTCACTGTTAAGTCATATTGGACAATTTTTGTTTCCGAGTGGAAATGTCATGATATGCACACTTTGCTTACTCCTACTCCATGGTAATTAAGTTTGTGTCTCTTAATGCCTAGGACAATAGCCTCCCAAAACATTCTTATATATGGAGTGAGGCACTACAATTGCACGCAGATGTGCTATGTGTTCAGGAATCTCATATTGTCCTCCGTAATACTCATAGAATAAAACATCATCTATTTCCACATATTCTCCAGTACCACTACTGCAAAAACAAAGAGGGGTTATGATGGCCTTTAAATCCCCTATCAGCCTATTACCTCCATCATAGACCCGAATGGCAGATTTATAATACAAATTTGCATCCATACCAATATCACCTATTCTATAATGGCAGTATATGCACGTAACAAGCACCAGGTGCATTTTCTTAACAAGCTTCTAGCTAAAGTGGCTAAAGTAAAACAAGGTCACACGCTATTTTGCGGTTACTTCAATATGATTCCTGATGCAGTGGATGACTCTATGGCTCCCTCTAGAGCTAACGATGCAGCCTTGAGTCCTCTGTTGCATATGGAAGAAATCTATGATATCTGGAGGATTTATCAGGTACAGGAATGTGATTTTACATTGTTCTTCTCAGCACATAACACCTACTCTCGTATTGATCTGTTTCTTTTCAGTAGGTTTCTTTTACTATTAGCTACCCACTCCATTATTGAAACTATAAAGTGGTCTGACCATGCTGCAATTTCCTTATCCACAGCGGAAACATATAATGTTAGAGGTACTCTGTGGCATTGCAACGCCTATATAAGGGGTATTTTCATTATTTTCATTTAAGTTAGGGCACCGTGAAAAGAAAGATATGGAGCAAAAATTGGACTCTATTATCTCCCAGTTGTCCTCTTTAGAATCATTGAATAAAACCTTGTTTACTGAAGAATGTAAAACAGATTAATTCTTTATGGATACAACTTAAAGAATGTCTGCTTTACCAACAGAAAAAGCACCTTCTCTTGGTAAGAGCTTGATATTATTCCCAGGACAATGAAGCAGGGAAATTATTAGCTAGTTGAAATCTAGAATCCCCTTCTTACGACAGTAAGACAATAAAAGCAAAGTATATAACCCCAAAGACATTGCAAATCAATTTATGGAATATTACTCTACTCTTTACAACTTAAACACATCTACTCAGATTTATCATGCCATCCCCTCAGAAATAAACTCATTCTTACCTGCTCTGAATCTACCAAATTTAACTCCGCAGCAACAACACTTGCTATCTCCCCCCTTTTCACATACAGAGATATCTCAAATTGTTTCCTCATTGCCTATGCATAAATCACCCAGTCCTGACGGACGAGCACCACGTGTATTCGTCGCATTGCTAGAGTCTCCTCCCTGCACGTTTGGCATCTTCTAAGCAGCCAATCAAGGTCCAGGTAAGTAATTCCCCTCAGCGTATGGCCATAGCCATGTTAGCTGTAAGCCTTACACTGATTGGTTCCGAGCATCCGTGTCTTATTCGCTATGCAAGTTAATTCCAGTGTGTCCTCCATCAGATCAGGACGCGTTTCGGCATATTTGCCTTTATCAACAGATACATCAACCTACCAGATGTGTATGTGTGTATATATATATAGGTACAGAAGATCAGACAAGGCAATAACAACACCAATGTTATATAGTGTTGAGCGTGAATATTCGAAAAGCGAATTTTTTTAGCGAATATCGGCACTTCGCTAATTCGCGAATATTTCGAATATAGCGCTATAAATTCGCTATTTCGAATATTCGTTTTTTTTTTTTTTTTTTTTTTAGTTATATTTTTTTCTTTCCCACTTCCCAAAAGTAGTTCTTACCTGTCCTGAGGATTCCTGGCTTCCTGGCTGCTCCAGTCAGTGCCCGTTGCCGCTTCTGCCGACTTCCGTGCTCATGGAGCGTCCACATCCATGGGAAAATCTCTATATACTAAAATGTACTGTCGGATTTGAGGAATTACGTTGAAATCGCAATGCGATTAATTCAAGTTATATTAATCGCATTGCGATTACAACTTAGCACTGCTATCTTACATAGGCTAGAATTAACGAATATGGAATATATAGCTATGCACTAGCAGTGCTAAGTTGAAATCGTAATGCGAATACTAAGTTAAATTAATCGCATTGCGATTTCAACTTAGCACTGCTGCTATATTCCATATTCGTTAACTTCGTTAATTCTAGCAAGCTGACCCATTATAAACCCAGCTCTAAGTTGAAATCGCAATGCGATTAATATAACTTGAATTAATCGCATTGCGATTTCAACGTAATTCCTCAAATCCGACAGTACATTTTAGTATATGGAGACGTTCCCATGGTGATGGGGACGCTCCATGAGCACAGAAGTTATGGTTGGCTTGGTAGAATTAGCGAGGATGACGAATATGACGAATGTATTCGTCATATTCCTCAAAACGAAGATAACGAGTATTCTACATCTTCGTTTTAGCTACCTATTCGTCAACTTAGCTAATTCTAGCAATCATCAAATAGGAAGGTTGACTTACCAGACAGCTGTGTTAAATTAGCTATGCGATTTTTTTTTTTAATACAATAATTATATTACTTGATATGATAATATTATTATAAGTATTCTATTTATTTAAAAAAAAAAATCGCATAGCGAATTAACACAGCTGTCTGGTAAGTCAACCTTCCTATTTGATTGCTAGAATTAGCGAAGTTGACGAATAGGTTGCTAAAGCGAAGATGTAGAATACTTCGTTATCTTCGTTTTGAGGAATATGACGAATACATTCGTCATATTCGTCATCCTCGCTAATTCTAGATATGAAACCAATAGGAAAGTAGCCTTAAGTACAAATCGCAATATGCGATTATTTAAATCGCATGTTAATCGCGATAACTAGAAAAAATGACGAATATTCGATTTCGACGAATATGAAACGAATATTCATTCGAATATTCGCGAATTTCGTCGAAATCGAATATGGCACCTGCCGCTCATCACTAATGTTATACCACACAGAAGGGAAGATGGCAAAACTCCCTGGGTCAGCAGCAAGGGGCTACACCAAACAAGACACAAGATAGACTGACCTCCTGGGTGAGCAGCAAGGTGCAACACCCAGCAAAGCAGAATTTAGACTGACCCCTGGATAAGCAGCAAGGTGCTACACCCAGCAAGGCCCAAGACAGACTGACCACAAGCCCCGCAGCTCACAGGCAGAAATAACTGCATAACTGGGACACCTAATAAGAAACACCCAGGAACAGACCAGGGAATGTTAACCCCATCAGAACCAGGAGTACCAGAAACATAGAACATGCAATTACAAGTGTCAGTTCACACCAGACACAGAATGTTGCAGCTAGTACGCCCGAACGACAACCAGCTTACACAGGAGAACTTTAGCAAGTACGAAGTTACAGGTAGCCAGCCTACACAACAACGAGTAACAGAACCGCACTGTGATACAAACAGACACACATACTGAAAGGGATTTTTTAACATTGCTATTAGATATATATTATATCAGGCACTGCCACTTGTATAGATCACTGCCACTTGTTACAAGACAGGTAATTTCCTCAGAAGACACATCCCCCAGAGGGCTCTTAATTCCTGTATGCGAGCTCACCCGAGCAGACATTGAGACTACAATAGATGACACACAGTTATCACTTGGAAATACAATGGATAGCAGGATCCTCATATACATGACAGCAAGCTGTATTGCGTTTAACTTGTTAGCATCTAGACTACCATTGTAATATGTAAAATACCCTTTCATGTATTGTATGTGGCAGATACCAGTATTGTTTACCGACTTCCCTAAATTAACATGTCATCTGCTGAACTAAAGTTGGTATTCCCACCCCCAATGTCCTATAAATACATGTACTATGGAATAAAGACTTCAGATCTTAACTATCCAAAATTGAGTTCTGGACTGTTATTATCTCCCAGCTGGAGGAGAGAGTATTCACTGAAGTGGATAATTTACCGGTGGAGGTCTGATGCCTCATTGTATGACCATCTCATAACCACCTCAAATTGGAAAGAGCTAACACATACTCAGGTCATGTTCACACACGCATCACAGAACCAGTATGCATGGAACACCTACAGCCAGTACACAAAGCGCATACAGCAAGCCTGCACAACACCGGAGACAGGAGTCAAAGAGATGCAGACACGAAAGCCACAAACACAGGCCACAGTTCACACACAACACCACAGCCAGCATGCAAACCCAAGCAGCCAGCATAGGTGTCAGCCTGCAGCCAGTACGCGAGGGAACCTGCAGCCAGCCTACATGGCAATAGTGGCAAGAACTGCACAGAGATGCAGACAAGGAGAGTTCACACATTCACAGGCATAGTTCACCCAAGACACCGCAGCCAGCATGCAGCCACAAGCAACCAGCATACACAGGTTCCAGCCTGCAGCCAGTACACAAGAGAGCATGCAGCCAGCCTACACGGCCACAACTGTCACAGTGAACCGCACCATGACATTCTCTTTATATTACGCACTGTCCTGATTAGGGTCCCTTCTCACTTTTTTATCAAAGCTTAAGGCCTGCTCAACTCTTTTGTATGGGCAGGACGCAAAGCACGAGTATCCTCCGCATCATTAGTAGTGTTAAACCCGGGGGTGGCTTAGGGCTACTGAACTTGGCTGATTATTTCTTAGGGACACAAACCAATCTTCTTCTTGTGTGGTGGGTTGGAGACACTTCCATTCCCTGGATTCACATTTAGTCCTCCTCAGCCCCCTCAAAACACCTCTGGGCACTGCTTATTGATTGTTTAAACCCCCTTCCAATGAGGGATGGTGCTTTATATCATTGGCACACCTTTCACCAAAGAAGTGCTCATGAAACTATAATGGTACCATCAGTGTCTCCTCTACAGCACCTAGAGATGAGACTCCCAGATACTGAGCTCTATTTGTGGAGGTCTTCAGTGGATTTCCTAGTTATACAGAGAGGGTCCACTTAAGTCCTTTATAGACCTTTAACAAGAATTTTGTCTACCCCGTAGTGACTTTTTCAAATGCCTACAGGTCCGCCACTTGATCCAATCATACACTCCCTATAGAGTTACTGTCAACATGCAAATATTGGAGCTGCGGGGATTCCCTAGAATATAGAAGATAACCCCAGGCATTAGACCACTATATATGAGCTTAGGAGATAAACAATCCTTTCAAAAATATACCCCTTTCTTGGCATAGGACAAAGAACTGCAGAACTGTTTCTGTGACTAATTGGATCCCTGCTCTAAAACTTATTTCTAGCACTTTCTTTAGCACATCTTTATATGAAGCAGCTATTAAGACCTGCTTGAGATGGTACCTAACTCCAGACAGGCAAAGCAGGATATATCCTGGTACCTCCCATCTCTGCTGGTGTCAATGTGGAGCCAAAGGCACATTACTGCATATTCTCTGGTCCTGTCCCAAATTATCGAATCTGTGGGAAAGTGTCTTTAATCTGGCCTCTAAATTCTGTGGTCTAACTCTTGAACATTCGCCGTATTGGACCCTCTTTTTAATAGATATGCAGGTTATTCTTGCGTCCTAAAGGATTTCCATTGCTCATCTGTTTATTGTTACCAAACTCAACATTACCAGATACTGGAAATCCACTGAAGTCCCGACAGTTTTTCATCAGATATAGATACCTTGGACTGTCCAGATGCCACTGGGGAATCAATGACGAAATTTTCTTTGTCTGATGGAGGTAATAGGCTGATAGGGGATTTAAACCGTCCTATTACAGAAGGAATAAAATGAATAAGGACAAAAAGAATGCTGAAAGTGGCACAAAAAAACGAAGAATCCGAGCAGGACGGAAACATAAAAAAGCTGTATCAGAGATCAACTCGACTTCAGACAAGACTCAAGTAAAGAGTGACTGTACAAACGTCTTGAATTTATCTAATATAGAATTGAGCAGAGAACAAAAATATATATTATCATTAGGCCTAAATTTTGCGCCTTCTGCACAGTTTGATATTTTCAATACTATATTGGATATTAATAAGTTTGTACGTAATTTGAAAGTTTCCAGGCATTTCCATGATATCCCTGCTCCTGCTGATCCCCGCTGGCACAAGAAAATCCATATAATGAAAAGATGTACAAGGATTTATTGTACAAAGAACAAGTGTAATTATGTTGTCTTGCGGGGCTCCAGCAGGACAAGGAATCATGGAAATGGCCAAACCAGGCAAAAAATTGAAAACATGTAATCCCTGTTTTTATCCAGTAATGTCATGCACTGCCAGCATGGATATTTTCCAGGAAGTACTAGAGAAGGAACTGAGGCGATTACAAAAAGAGACATATGATGCCAAGGGTCTTGGTAATCTGACCCGCTCCCAGATATAGGCTCCAACAGAGCTGCAAAAGTGTGATGAGATGGTGATTAAAATGGCGGACAAGGGGGGAGCGTGGTGATCTTGGACAGGGTGATATATAATAAACAAATGTTGGATATGTTATCTGATGCATCCACGTATAAGTGACTAGCAAGAGACCAATTAATAGAGTTCAACGTCAAATACCTTATATTGATTCATAAGGGCCGCGACATTGGTATTTTTGAGGATGCCGAATTTAGGTATCATTGCGTGGATATACCAGTGACTCCAATAATGCATGCCCTGCCCAGGGTCCATAAATCTGTGGGCCCCCCCCCCCCCCACACCGCCTTGCGGCCAATAGTATCAGGAATAGGATCCCTGACTGAACGCCTGGGCAATTGGTTGGATAACCTCTTACAACCAATGGACAGGCGTGTACCAGGTTTCCTGAAAGACACAGCTGAACAATCTCAAATGGCAACAAATTTACAGGTGGGTCACGGTGGATGTACAGTAGTGGCGGCGTATCCTTCTATTCCCCACAGGGTCGCATTACTGGCCATGGAATATCACCTCCACAAATATACAGGACATAATGACAGCTTTATTGATTATGCATGTGAGATTGCAGACTTTCTGTAAGCACAAAATTATTTTATTTTCGATGGTGTGTATTATCTCCAGACACGTGGGGTGTCAATGGGGGCAAAATTCTCGCCCTTATTAGCAAATTTGACCATGGCTTGTTGGGAGGAGAAATATATCTACAGCTTGAGCAACCCATTTGGCTCTGGATTGGTCTGGTATGGCAGATACATCGATGACCTGCTCCTCATATGGACGGGTGATGTGTCTGCCGCCCCAAACCTCCAGGGGTATCTGAATTACAATGCATATAACCTATGCTTTACGTGTATAGTGGAAGAATTCAGCATTAATTTTCTGGATCTGACACTTACTGCTTTTCCAAATGAGATTATACACACACCTACTTATAGGAAAGAGATAGTAGGGAACTCCATCCTGAATGCAAGAAGCCACCATCCATTACATGTCATTAAAGCGATCCCTGCGGGTGAATATATACAAGAAATTGTAGTTCGTCCCTTTCTCTTGAAGAGGAATTTACCGCGATAGATAAAAGACTAAAGGTGAGACATTTTCCAGTCTGGATGCTCCAGAGAGGCAGAAATATAGCAATACAAAAAAGTAGATTTCACATGCTCTTTGGTTCAAAAGATGGTAGAAGTAATAGCACAAAGTGGGTGAAGGATGTGGGTGATCGTGGTGACAGGTGGCAGGACTGTGTCCCCATTTTGACTTTAATATATAGCAAACAATTCAGCAAAATACGGAATATAGTAAACGGCTGTTTGCCGATTCTATATGATGATCAGATACTATACGATGCATTAAAATCTGTTTGCAAAATAGTGCCAAGAAGGGCTCCTACGCTATCCTGCTCCCTGTCACCGTCATTATTCTCATCCAACACAAATGTCAAAAAAGACACAATTGGCTTAGTTACATAGGGTTTACAAAATGTGGTGGTAGCCAAGCAAAACATGCAATTATGTAATTCCACTACAAACCTTTGAGAATTCTGACCATTCCTGCAGTTTACCAATCAAAAGTTACATCAACTGCAATACCACAGGCGTCTTATATATGATTCGCTGCACTGAATGTGACCTTATGTATATAGGAAGCACCATACGTAAATTTAAAAACAAGTTACTGGGACATCTCAACTATATTAGTAATCCTAATGGTGTAAACATCTCCAATGTAGCGAGACATTTTGTGCAGGTCCACGCCCGCAGGATAAAAGGTTTCTGTGCATTTGCAGTTGAAAGGGTCTTTGCACCTCCAAGAGGTGGTGACTAGAGTTGAGCGAACACCTGGATGTTCGGGTTTGAGAAGTTCGGGCCGAACTTCCCGAAAATGTTCGGGTTCGGGATCCGAACTCGACCCGAACTTCACCCCGAACTCGAACTCCATTGAAGTCAATGAGGACCCAAACTTTTGGGCTAGAGGGCTGCAAAAGGCAGTAAAATGTAGGTAAATCCCCTGCAAACAAATGTGGATAGGGAAATGACTTAAAATAAAATAAATAAAAATTAACCAATATCAATTGGCAACTTGGAGCAGGAGGAGGTGGAATAGGAGGTTGGGGTGGCATCAGGTCAGAATGCTATGGGAGTTGATGTTCTCATCACAGCCAAAAAGGATTCATGTCTGCCTGCAGTGCCACAGGCCTCATTCACAGACTCAGGGCCATGGCACCCAACTTTGGGTTGCCCAGCAAAATAATGGTAAAATTAAAAAGAGAGGATTCAATAAAGAAGTGCCCCGGAGTACAAGAATACATGGTTGAGGGGGAGGCAGTTATAAATGTCTATTCTGCACAAGGGAAGGACAGGTCCTGTGGGATCCATGCCTGGTTCATTTTTATGAACGGCAGATTGTCCACGTTGGCTGTGGACAGGCGGCTGCGTTTGTCAGTAATGACGCCCCCTGCCGTGCTGAATACACGTTCAGACAAAACGCTGTCCGCCAGGCAGGCCAGCATCTCCAAGGCATAAAAGGCTAGCTCTGGCCACGTGGACAATTTGGAGACCCAGAAGTTGAATGGGGCCGAACCATCAGTCAGTACGTGGAGGGGTGTGCACATGTACTGTTCCACCATGTTAGTGAAATGCTGCCTCCTGCTAACACGTTCCGTATCAGGTGGTGGTGCAGTTAGCTGTGGCAAAACTTTTCCACATCTCTGCCATGCTAACCCTGTCCTCAGAGGAGCTGGCCGTGAAACAGCTGCTTTGGCGACCTCTTGCTCGTCCTCTGTCTTCACCTTGGGCTTCCACTTGTTCAAATGTAATATTTGGGAATGCTCGGAGTAGCGCGTCTACCAACGTGCGCTTGTACTCTCGCATCTTCCTATCATGCTTCAGTGCAGGAAGTAAGGTGGGCACATTGTCTTTGTACCGGGGACCCAGCAGGGTGGCAACCCAGTAGTCCGCACATGTTAAAATATGGGCAACTCTGCTGTCGTTGCGCAGGCACTGCAGAATGTAGTCACTCATGTGTGCCAGGCTGCACAGAGGTAAGGACAAGCTGTCCTCTGTGGGAGCCGTATCGTCATCGTCCTCTGTTTCCCCCCAGCCACGCACCACTGATGTTCCCGAGCTGCGTTGGGTGCCATCCCGCTGTGAACATGCTTCATCCTCATCCTCCTTTACCTCCTCCTCATCCTCCTCGTCCTCCAGTAGTGGGCCCTGGCTGGCCACATTTGTACCTGGCCTCTGCTTTTGCAAAAAACCTCCCGCTGAGCAACTTCTAAGAGACTGCAGCTGAAACTCCACTATGGCCTGCTGCTGCTCGCACAGTCTCTCCAGCATGTGCAAGTTGGAGTTCCACCTGGTGGGCACGTCGTATATGAGGCGGTGAGCGGGAAGGCCGAAGTTACGATGTAGCGCAGACAGGCGAGCAGCAGCAGCAAGATGTGAACGCCGGAAGCGAGCACAGACGGCCCGCACTTTATGCAGCAGCTCTGACATGTCGGGGTAGTTGTGAAGGAACTTCTGCACCACCAAATTCAGCACATGCTCCAAGCAAAGGATGTGCGTTAAACCGGCTAGTCCCAGAGCTGCAATGAGATTTCGCCCATTATCGCACACCAACCGGCCGGGCTTGAGGCCCACCGGCAGAAACCACTCGTCGGTCTGTTGTTCAATAGCCCGCCACAACTCCTGCTCGGTGAGGGGCCTGTCCCCCAAACATATGAGTTTCAGAATGGCCTGCTGACGTTTACCCCGGGCTGTGCTGAAGTTGGTGGTGAAGGTGTGTGGCTGACTGGATGAGCTGGTGGAAGCAGAGGAGGATGAAGCCGAGTAGGAGGAAGAGGCTACAGGAGGCAAAGAATGATGCCCTGCGATCCTTGGCGGCGGAAGGACGTGCGCCAAAGAACTCTCCGTCTGGGGCCAAGCCGCCACTACATTTACCCAGTGTGCAGTTAGGGAGATATAGCGTCCCTGGCCGTGCTTACTGGTCCACGTATCTGTGGTTAGGTGGACCTTGCCACAGATGGCGTTGCACAGTGCACAATTGATTTTATCGGATACTTGGTTGTGCAGGGAAGGCATGGCTCTATTGGAGAAGTAGTGGCGGCTGGGAACAACACCCCGAAATTTCAATCCAGAAAATAATATATCCTTTTACGGACTCTATAAACTTGGCCAGCCACAGCTGAAACCACTGATTTATGGTATTGCTATTTTGGCAACTGAATTTCACCCCAGAACAAAATATATCCTTTGCCGGACACTATTAACCTTGTCCAGCCACAGCTGGAACACCAGATTTACGGTAGTTATATTTTTGCAACTGAATTTCACCCCAGAAAAAAATATATCCTTTGCTGGACACTATTAAACTTGGCCAGCCACAGCTGAAACCACTGATTTATGGTATTGCTATTTTGGCAATTGAATTTCACCCCGGAACAAAATATATGTTTTTGCGGACACTATGAAACTTGGCCAGCCACAGCTGAAACCACTGATTTATGGTATTTCTATTTTGGCAATTGGATTTCACCCCGGAACAAAATATATGTTTTTGCGGACACTATGAAACTTGGCCAGCCACAGCTGAAACCACTAATTTATGGTATTTCTATTTTGGCAATTGAATTTCACCCTGGAACAAAATATATGTTTTTGCGGACACTATGAAACTTGGCCAGCCACAGCTGAAACCACTGATTTATGGTATTGCTATTTTGGCAATTGAATTTCACCCCGGAACAAAATATATGTTTTTGCGGACACTATGAAACTTGGCCAGCCACAGATGAAACCACTGATTTATGGTATTGCTATTTTGGCAACTGAATTTCACCCCAGAAAATAATAAATCCTTTGCCGGACACTATTAAACTTGGCCATCCACAGCTGGGACACCAGATTTACGGTATTGCTATTTTGGCAATTGAATTTCAGCCCAGAAAAAAATATATCCTTTGCCGGACACTATTAAACTTGTCCAGTCACAGCTGGGACACCAGATTTACGGTATTGCTATTTTTGGAAATGAATTTCACCCCAGAAAATAATATATCCTTTGACAGACACTATTAAACTTGGCCAGCCACAGCTGAAACCACTGATTTATGGTATTGCTATTTTGGCAATTTAATTTCACCCCAGAACAAAATATATCCTTTGCCGGACACTATTAAACTTGTCCAGCCACAGCTGGAACACCAGATTTACGGTAGTTATATTTTTGCAACTGAATTTCACCCCAGAAAAAAATATATCCTTTGCTGGACACTATTAAACTTGGCCAGCCACAGCTGAAACCACTGATTGATGGTATTGCTATTTTCACAATTGAATTTCACCCCGGAACAAAATATATGTTTTTGCAGACACTATGAAACTTGGCCAGCCACAGCTGAAACCACTGATTTATGGTATTGCTATTTTGGCAATTGAATTTCACCCCGGAACAAAATATATGTTTTTGCGGACACTATGAAACTTGGCGAGCCACAGCTGAAACCACTGATTTATGGTATTTCTATTTTGGCAATTGGATTTCACCCCGGAACAAAATATATGTTTTTGCGGACACTATGAAACTTGGCCAGCCACAGCTGAAACCACTAATTTATGGTATTTCTATTTTGGCAATTGAATTTCACCCCGGAACAAAATATATGTTTTTGCGGACACTATGAAACTTGGCGAGCCACAGATGAAACCACTGATTTATGGTATTGCTATTTTGGCAATTGAATTTCACCCCAGAAGAAAATATATCCTTTGCCGGACACTATTAAACTTGTCCAGTCACAGCTGGAACACCAGATTTACGGTATTTCTATTTTTGCAACTGAATTTCACCCCAGAAAAAAATATATCCTTTGCTGGACACTATTAAACTTGGCCAGCCACAGCTGAAACCACTGATTGATGGTATTGCTATTTTCACAATTGAATTTCACCCCGGAACAAAATATATGTTTTTGCAGACACTATGAAACTTGGCCAGCCACAGCTGAAACCACTGATTTATGGTATTGCTATTTTGGCAATTGAATTTCACCCCGGAACAAAATATATGTTTTTGCGGACACTATGAAACTTAGCGAGCCACAGCTGAAACCACTGATTTATGGTATTTCTATTTTGGCAATTGGATTTCACCCCGGAACAAAATATATGTTTTTGCGGACACTATGAAACTTGGCCAGCCACAGCTGAAACCACTAATTTATGGTATTTCTATTTTGGCAATTGAATTTCACCCCGGAACAAAATATATGTTTTTGCGGACACTATGAAACTTGGCGAGCCACAGATGAAACCACTGATTTATGGTATTGCTATTTTGGCAATTGAATTTCACCCCAGAAGAAAATATATCCTTTGCCGGACACTATTAAACTTGTCCAGTCACAGCTGGAACACCAGATTTACGGTATTTCTATTTTTGCAACTGAATTTCACCCCAGAAAAAAATATATCCTTTGCTGGACACTATTAAACTTGGCCAGCCACAGCTGAAACCACTGATTGATGGTATTGCTATTTTGGCAATTGAATTTCACCCCAGAACAAAATATATGTTTTTGCGGACACTATGAAACTTGGCCAGCCACAGCTGAAACCACTGATTTATGGTATTGCTATTTTGGCAATTGAATTTCCCCCCAGAACGAAATATTTCCTTTGCCGGACACTATTAAACTTTGCCAGCCACTGCTGGGACACCAGAATTAGGGGATTGCTTTTTTGGCAATTGAATTGCACCACAGAAAAAAATCTATCCTTTGCCAGACAGCAGACAATATTACACTTGGCTAGCCACAGCTGGAACACTAGATTTAGGGGATTGCTATTTTAGCAATTAAATTTAACCCCTCAATAAAATATAGAAATTTCTATCCTGAGTTTCTAGGGGTGACAATAAGCACAGCCAAGTCCCTGATGTAGGATATAGCAAAAAAAAAAAAAAAAACTAGTATTGATGGATTGATGTACTTGGTTGCAGCTTATGGCCGCCGATCACCCCAGAAAAAAGTGACAGAAAAATGCTCTGTGCAGCCTAAAAACCAGTGAGCAATTAACTAGCAGAAGTTGAATGTTTCACAGCTGTAGATCGATCACTTCATTAGGTGTTTTTGCTGCCTAATCTCGCTCTCACTGCAGCTGCGTCCTATCCCTACACTAATCAGAGCAGAGTGACGTGCGGCGCTACGTGACTCCAGCTTAAATAGAGGCTGGGTCACATGCTGCACTTGGCCAATCACAGCCATGCCATTAGTAGGCATGGCTATGATGGCTTCTTAGGGCAAGAATTAAAACACTAGCTGATTGGCTGCTGTGCAGCCCTTCAGAAATCGGGAAGAAATTGCCAGACAACGGACCCAAACCTGAACTTTTTTGAAAATGTTCGGTTCCGGGTCCGTGTCCCGAACACCCCAAAATTTGGTACGAACCTGAACTATACAGTTCGGGTTCGCTCATCCCTAGTGGTGACCGCCGCAAAAAACTCCTCCTTCGTGAGGCGTACTGGATATTCAGGTTGAATAGCAGAGTTCCTGCGGGCCTGAATCTAAAAAAGGAGCTAATGTATATTTATCAATAACGTGCATTGAAGGTCAGCAAATAGATGTCTTTCCAGACTGGTCATATTGGATCCCTGTGAAAAGGGTTGTTATTTGGTATGAGGGGAGGCCATATGAGTTTTAGTCACCATATGTTTTATTAGGTAGTATGCTATTCACACTGTGCGTTTTTTTGTCCAGTTAGATGTTGGAAGTTTGGAGGTGGAGATTGTCAGTGCCCCACGATCAGAGATAAATAGGAGTTAATCTGGGAAAGAAACCTGTGCACAAGTGTAAAAGGCATCTATGATTTGATTCTGTGTGTTTAGGGGACAGGCGTTAAACATGATGGAGTGACCAATGGTGGAGGCTTTTTCCCTCCCCTTGATCTTGGAGAGGAGGGATTAAAGCACACTTAAATTCATGCTCTCCATTATGATACTTTGTTACGACTAAGGACGTAGTGTATTAAACGCGTCAACAATCACTGTATACAAGGTGGATGTGTCTGCTGTACTATTGTATACAGTACCAAAATAAAGGAGAAGTTTTAGAGGACGTTTATTGAATCTGGAGCCGTTTTTCTACATATCTTCTGAGCTGTCTTAAACTGGGACACACCCAAGGCTTCAGGAGTCGGGAGCAATAAAAGACCAGGGAGGTGAGCTGGATAAAGTATGTGTGCAAGTCCCCACATTGTCTGAAACCATCACTCGTGTGCAACAAAACTGTCTTTATGAAAAGATGATGGCTTATAAAGATCATAGGCCTCACAAACGTTGCCATCACTGGCAGGCCTGGCTAGCTTTTATGCCCATAGTACTAGAAACATCTACCTTTTCTAGACCATAAAACCCTCTGAGACTTTTTTGTGTTGTTTTGTTATGTTTTCATTTTGTTACTACGGGGGCGGAGCTTGCCGCGCTGTGTAATGGCCGTATAACTGCAGCGCTCCTGGCTGAACCACCTCCACCTCAAGCAATTTGAGCCCACATAACCCACAAGATGGTCAAAATTGGAAAGGAGAAGCAAGGGACTGTACCCACTACCCCTAAGCTGGAAATAACGCAGTCTGAAATGGATAGATTTCTTCAAAAGGAGCATGCTTCCCCGGCTGGCAGACCTAAGATGGCTCCGAAAGGCACTCCTCCACCTTCCGCGAGGGGAGACTCAGATGAGGAAAGCTCAGGGGCTCTCTCGGACGCAGCTGATGAGTCATACCCTTCACATATATCTAAGTCTTTCCTATCCGAGGCCCTCAAAAAGGCTATCGCTTAGCGGACACAAAGGCCAACATGAAACACCTGGGACACAGAGTGTCCTCGCTGGAGGACTCCCAGTAGGGGATTCTACAACACAGTAATGTGCTGGAATAGGTCACCCTGTCCTATTGATACCATATTAACCACGCTCTCCTGCAGATAGAGGATATATTAATATTCCAAAATCTAGCAGGCAGCAGTCTGGCGAAAAGGCACATCGCTGAAGCCCTCAGAGCACAGCACCTCCCTATACGCTGGCTCTACCCATTTGTACTTGGTGTACTGAAGGGAGGCCGCCAGATTATCATACGTTCCCCTGAGGACCTCTAACAGGCTTGGGAAAAGCTAGAAATACCTCCTATGAACATTCCGTCCTGGCTTCCCATACCCTCTCAGCTGACTTTTTGTTTTTTTTGTATAAAAGAGTTTTATCGGCATCGAGCACTTACTCCAGTAAGGAGAAAGACACGCCTACGTTTTAGACTTATACATAACATATATAGATAAACTAGTAAATAAATATATGCATACATATCATAGGTTTAGAAATAGCAGTAAAATTGAGGACAAATAGGAATAAAAAATGAAAAAGGATAAAATGACAACAAGAATAAAATCCATATGGAGGTTAGCATCTGCTTTATTAGGCAGGTGGAAACCTTACAAACGTAGCCCCCCTACGAGGGTTTTATATATGGAAAGTATATTTTTAGTATGTTAATCAGACCAATAGAATAGTAGAATTACATTAGTAGATGCCTATGCATGTATACCTTGTTCATTAAACTAGCAGTACATATGGTGCACAGTGTGGGGGTGCTGCTACCAATTGCTGGCTTGAAGGCGTATTGGTTGTTACGCCCTATGCGGTGTTGCTAGAGAAGGGCATTGGGTTTGGGTCAGAACATTGTAGTGAATTATTTGTTATGGGAGTGTATCTGGGAATGGCGTAATTTTCATAGATTGACGCTGTTGGAGGGAATTGTTGGGAAAGGAAAATAGTCACTTTGGTGGACTGGTACTGTTGAAGTTGTTATAGAATGGTCTCAGTTATTTCGTTAAGACCATGTGGAGTGAGTGTGTCTAGCTGGGATATCCAATATACTTTTTTTTTCTGTAGGTTCTCAAACCTATTACATGGATTTTCGGGTATGAAGTCAATCAGCGTAGTTATGAGCTTGTGTTTCTCTTTTTCGGGGGTGTTTGCGTAATGCCTGGAGACACTGTGCTTTAAATATTGTTTCCGGATGTTGTATCTGTGTTGATTGACCTGGCAATGGAGAGCTTGTGTATATTGTAGGCCGCATTTTCATTCAATCAGATATATGACGTAGGAGGAATGACATGTAAGATGGTATTTTATTGGGAATGTGGTACTGTTGTGGTTGGAAGTAAAAGTTGTTTTGCTGTGTGTGATGATGCTGCAGCACAGATAGTTCTTTGTTTCACATCTGTAGCTCCCTTTTTTGATGTCGCTGTTAGGTGTGTTTTTAATTTTAGGTTCCATGTGTTGTTTTGGTCTACTTGGAGCAAGTATGTTTTTAATGGTTGGTGCTCTCCTATAAGTCATTTTGGGGATGCCTGGGAGATATTTGGTCAGGTATGGGTCCTGTCAGAGAATATGCCAATGTTTTTCAAGGCTTTTCTGAATGTATGGGTTAGATGTATTATACTAAGTGATGAACCGTACCTCTTCTGTTGTTTTCTGGATGTTTGTAATGGTGACCAAGCATTCCTCTTGCGGCTGTAGGCTGCTTCTTTTCATGGCATTTTTATTGAATCTATTTTCCAGGATATTAGTTTGTAGTTTGTAGTCTTCATGCTTGGTGCAATTGCGTCTTATTTTCCTACATTGACTGTATTGTTTGTTTTTTAGCCACTTTCTATGGTGAAAGCTGGTATAGTGGATATAACTGTTCAAGTCCACTGCCTTGATATATGTTTTTTTGGTTAGCTGCTTCTCTGCGACTGAAATGATGATGTCAAGGAACTCTATTTCAGTGTTACTAAATTTTGGGATGAAATAGATACCCCAATCAGTCCCATTTAATAGTCCACAGAACGTTTTTGCAGTTTCTTCACTCCTATCCCAGATCATGAACATGTCATCAATGTATCTTCTGTAATATTTGATTCATCCTTGGAAGATGGGGTGATTTATGATGAATTTTTCTTCAAATTGCCCCATAAATATATTAGCGAAGGCCGGCGCTACCCGAGTTCCCATAGTGGTCACTCTATGCTGGTGGTAAGTGGTGTTATTATATGTGAAATAGTTATTTTCTAGAACAAGACGCAGACCCTCAAGGAGGAATTTTGCTTGGGGTGGTTTTAGACTGTTGGCCCTCTCTAGGATTGCTTTCTACACACTTTATCTCTAAATTGTGTTGAATATTAGAATAGAGTGATGCGACATCCATCGTTAAAAGGGCGTATGTCTCTTTCCAGTCAATTGTTTTTAATTCCCTAATCAACTGGCTAGAGTCATTCAGATTGCTGGGGAGGGTTTTGACATAAGGTTGTAAACACATGTCTAAAAATTGGGACAAGTTACTGGTATAAAGCTCTTTTATAAAAAATAATAATAATAATAATAATTTGCCACGCCCCCTTTTTTCTCCTGCAAGGCTTCAAAACTGTTTTAAATACAATGCATGTTCTTATCAACTCTCTATAAAGAATACTGTCCTGAGGAAGAGGGCTGTACGCCCTTGAATCGCGTAGACAGCTTTATTATCATTAAATAAAAACAAAACATATCCAAGCCATCATTTTCGCCCAAGACACATTCCCTCATTGCATACTGGAATGTACTCCCAAAAGTACACACATCTCAGCATCTAGAGGTGTGTCAATTGCAGTCCATTGCTCCACACCTTTTCAAATGACATCCCTCATCACAAACCCTTAGGGCAGACACCTGATTGTGATAGGCATCCTGGATGGCCAGTGGCCAGTAACTATAGCCAATGTTTATGCCCCTAACAGCTGCCAGATTTTATGGCTCTTGAAGAGCCTTGGCCTCATTAGAACTTGATCAGTAGGCACCCTTTTACTTGGAGGGGATTTCAACGTAGCTTTGGACCCTTATATGGACTAAACTTCCACCTCTCAATCGATCTCTAGGAAGCTTCTTATCTGATTAAAAATGCTACTTTCAGATATGGCCCTGGTTGACTCATGGCGCACGGTACATATAGATAGAGATGGCCCGAACTATTCGCCGGCGAACAGTTCCCGGCGAACATAGCTTGTTCGCGTCCGCCACGGCGGGCAAACATATTCGATGTTCGCGTTCGCCCCTATACTTTATTATTGAGCAAACTTTGACCCTGTACCTCACAGTCAGCAGACACATTCCAGCCAATCAGCATACCCTCCCTCCCAGACCCTCCCACCTCCTATCTAAACGCAAGGACAGCATCCATCTTAGATTCATTCTAAAGCTGCAGTAATAGTAATTGTAAATCGCAATGCGATTAATATACCCTGTATTATTCGCATTGCGATTACAACTTAGATCTGAGTTCCTAATGGTTGTATTGCTAGAATATAACGAAGATAACGAATATAGCACTATATTCTCAATCTTCGTTATATTCTAGCAATACAACAACCATTAGGAACTCAGATCTAAGTTGAATTCTCAATGCGATTAATATAACCTGCATTAATCACATTGCGAATTCAACTTAGAGCTGAGTTCCTAATGGTTGTTGTATTGCTAGAATATACGTTATATTCTAGCAATACAACCATTACTCAGCTCCAAGTTGTAATCGCAATGCGAATAATACTTACAATTATTAATTGCTTTGCGAATCCATTTGATGCCTCTATTTGATTGTATATGACGGTTGACTATGACTACCACCAAAGTTCTGCTGCCTCCAAAGCAAGATATCGGAACCCCCCAGGGGCCATTTGGGCGTTTTTGATAGAAAACGCATCAAAAACGCATCTGCGTTTTTATAATTTTTTCATTTTCTAGTTTATTTTTTTGTGTATTTTGCCACATTTGGTTGCATATTTACATTTGGTATAGGCAAATATGGTAGTCTAGATCATTACTCTGCCCAAATCTATATTCAGCTACATGGCTTAGAAAATATGCTGTCAAACAATGATCCTAGGTTTTGGTATAGACACATGATCTAGACTACCATATTTGCCTATACCAAATGTAAATATGCAACGAAATGTGGCAAAATACACAAAAAAATAAACTAGAAAATGAAAAAATTATAAAAACGCAGATGCCCCCTGGGGGGTTCAGATATCTTGCTTTGGAGGCAGAAGAACGTTGGTGGTAGTCATAGTCAACCGTCATATACAATCAAATAGAGGCATCAAATAAATTAATGCAGGTCATACTAATCGCATTAAGAATTCAACTTAGAGCTGGGTTCCTAATGGTTGTTGTATTGCTAGAACATAACGAAGATTGAGAATATAGCGCTAAATTCTCAATCTTCGTTATTTTCTAGCAATACAACCATTAGGAACCCATCTCTAAGTTGAATTCGCAAATAAGATGTCCCAAACTATTCACCGGCGAATAGTTCCCGACGAACATAGCTTGTGCGCGTTCGTCGCGGCGGGCGAACATATGCGATGTTAGGTCCACCCCCTATCATTGAGTAAACTTAGACCCTCTACCTCACAGTCAGCAGACGCATTCCAGCCAATTATCATACCCTCCCTCCCAGACCCTCCCATCTCCTGGACAGCATCCATTTTAGATTCATTCAGAAGCTGCAGTCTTAGTGAGAGGAGGGACAGTGTAGTTGCTGCTGATTTAATAGGGAAATCGATAGCTAGGCTAGTGTATTCAGTGTCCACTCCAGTCCTGAAAGACTCATCAGATCTCTGCTGTAAGGACAGCGTCCTGACAGCACCCCAAAAAGCCCTTTTTAGGCCTAGTACATTAGTCTCCCTCCCAGACCCTCCCAACTCCTATCAAAAAGCAAGGACGGCATCCATCTTAGATTCATTCTGAAGCTGCAGTGTTAGTAGTTGTAATCGCAATGTGATTAATATAACCTGTATTAATCGCATTGGGATTACAACTTAGATCTGTTCCTAATGGTTGTATTGCTAGAATATAACAAAGATTGCGAATATAGCGCTAAATTCTCAATCTTCGTTATATTCTAGCAATACAACCATTAGGAACTCAGATCTAAGTTGTAATCCCAATGCGATTAATACAGGTTATATTAATCGCATTGCGAATTCAACTTAGAGCTGGGTTCACCCGTCTGGAGAATAATCACAAAATCACTGACCCAACCTTTGACCTTAAGAAATTATTTTCTCTCAGATGCCAGGTCAAAGACTTATTGAATATAAAATCAGCAAAGACCATCCAATCCCTACATTATGAATATTATTCCCATGGGTATAGATGAACTAGGGTAATGTCCTCTTTGTTAAAAAAACAGAGAGGCAGAACCTTTATGTCTTCTATAAAAAAACACCCGAGGCTCAAGAGTTCCATCAATTCTACACAAAACTGTATAAACTAAATCCAATCGCCGGAGACGCCTCTGACTACCCTCCCTTAGACGACTTTCCTACACAGCATAGATATCCCCACATTGACAGATGAGGAAAGGATTCAGCTGGTCGCCCCCAGATCAGAGGGGGAGGTGGAGAAGGTCCTTTGCACCATCCTACCTGGAAAAAGTCCAGAACCAGATGGCTTTCCTATAATATATTATAAAACATTCAGGAAAACCCTACTTCCTAAGTTTGTGTCACTGTGAAATTCCCTGATGCAAGGCTCTATACTCCCTCCTCAATTACTTGAGGCCTATATCACAATTATTCATAAATTCATAAATAGTGTTAAGCGAACAGTTTAAGCATAGTTTGGGTTCGTACTGAATTTTGGGGTGTTCGGGACACGGACTCGGACCCGAACATTTTCAAAAAAGTTCAGGTTCAGATCCGTTGTTCGGCGATTTCTTCCAGCTTTCTAAAGGGCTGCACAGCAGCCAATCAGCTAGCGTTTTACTTCTTGCCCTAAGAGGCCATCACAGCCATGCCTACTAATGGCATGGCTGTGATGGCTTGATTGGCCAAGTGCAGCATGTGACCCAGCCTCTATTTAAGCTGTCACACTGCTCTGATTAGTGTAGGGAGAGGACGCAGCTTCTGTGAGGGCGAGATTATGCAGGGAAAACTCAGCAACAGCCCCTAATGAACTGATCGATCTACAGCTGTGAATGATTCAACTTCTGCTAGTTAAATGCTCACTGGTTTTTAGGCTGCACAGAGCGTTTTTTTGTCACTTTTTTCTGGGGTGATCGGCAGACATTTTGTGACTTGTGGTGCACCAGAACAAGCTGCCACCAAGTCCATCAATCCATCAATACTATTTTTATTTATTTTTTCCTATATCCTACATCAGGGGCTTGGCTGTGCTTATTGTCACCCCTAGAAACTCAGGATAGCAATTTCTATATTTTATTAAGGGGTTAAATACAATTGCCAAAATGCCAGTCCCCTAAATCTGGTGTTCCAGCTTTGGCTAGCTAAGTGTAATACTGTCTGCTGTCTGGCAAAGCATAGATTATTTTCTGTCGTGAAATTAAATTGCCAAAAGAGCAATCCCCTAAATCTGGTGTCCCAGCAGTGGCTGGCAAAGTATAATAGTGTACGGCAAAACATATATTTTGTTCTGGGGTGAAATTGTATTGTCAAAATAGCAATACCCTGAATCTGGTGTGCCAGCACTGGCTGGCAAAGTATAATAGTGTCCGCCAAAACATATATTTTGTTCTGGGGTGAAATTCAATTGCCAAAATAGCAATACCCTGAATCTGGTGTCCCAGCACTGGCTGGCAAAGTATAATAGTGTCCACCAAAACATATATTTTGTTCTGGGGTAAAATTCACTTGCCAAAATAGCAATACCCTGAATCTGGTGTCCCAGCAGTGGCTGGCAAAGTATAATAGTGTCCGCCAAAACATATATTTTGTTCTGTGGTGAAATTCAATTGCCAAAATAGCAATACCCTGAATCTGGTGTTCCAGCAGTGGCTGGCAAAGTATAATAGTGTCAGCAAAAACATATATTTTGTTCCGGGGTTAAATTCAATTGCCAAAATAGCAATACCCTGAATCTGGTGTCCCAGCACTGGCTGACAAAGTATAATAGTGTCCGCCAAAAAATATATTTTGTTCTGGGGTGAAATTCAATTGCCAAAATAGCAGTACCCTGAATCTGATGTCCCAGCACTGGCTGGCAAAGTATAATAGTGTAAGCCAAAACATATATTTTGTTCCAGGGTTAAATTCAATTGCCAAAATAGCAATACTCTGAATCTGGTGTCCCAGAACTGGCTGGCAAAGAATAATAGTGTCCGCCAAAACATATATTTTGTTCTGGGGTGAAATTCAATTGCCAAAATAGCAGTACCCTGAATCTGATGTCCCAGCACTGGCTGGCAAAGTATAATAGTGTCCGCCAAAACATATATTTTGTTCCGGGGTTAAATTCAATTGCCAAAATAGCAATACCCTGAATCTGGTGTCCCAGCACTGGCTGGCAAAGAATAATAGTGTCCGCCAAAACATATATTTTGTTCTGGGGTGAAATTCAATTGCCAAAATAGCAATACCCTGAATCTGGTGTCCCAGCACTGGCTGGCAAAGTATAATAGTGTCCGCCAAAACATATATTTTGTTCTGGGGTGAAATTCAATTGCCAAAATAGCAATACCCTGATTCTGGTGTCCCAGCTGTTGCAGGCCAAGTGTTAATCTGTCCGTAAAATGGTATATTACACTCAAGGTGTATATACAAGTGCTGAGAGGGTCATCCTCAATAACTTCACACTCTACCGTGCATCTCCCATTGTATTTCTGTCCATTAAAGGGTATATTACACAGTGTTAAAATATAATTGCTGAAGGCATAATCCTACATATTTTTTCACACGCTACTGTGCATCTCCAAGTGTAAATCTGTCCATAAAAGGATACCTTTCATCCAGGGCCTAAATACTAGCCCTAAAATAATATTCCCCTAAATCAGTGGTTACTGCTGTGCCTGGATTAGTGTAATACGCTACATAAATAAATAGGCAGTTAGTGTTCGGTGCCTGTAAAAAAAGGCCTGAATTTAAAATCAATACATGGGGCCAAATTAATTTTTTTCTTATTGTGGTGCTTGGTGAACGGTAACAATGAGGAAAACATCTAGTAAGGGACGCGGTTGTGGTGGTGATAGTGTACCCTCTGGTGCTGGGAGAGGACGTGGCCATTCTGCCACAGCCACACGTCCTAGTGAACCAACTACCTCAGGTTCCAGTACCCGCCAGAATTTACAGCGATATTTGGTGGGGCCCAATGCCGTTCTAAGGATGGTAATGGCTGAGCAGATACAGGCGCTAGTCAATTGGGTGTCCGACAGTGGATTCAGCACGTTCACAACATTGTCTCCCAACCCAGTCTTCTGCAGAAAGCGCACAGGTGGCGCCTGAAAAACAAAACCATCAGTCTGTCACATCACCCCCATGCATATCAGGGAAACTGTCTGAACCTCAAGTTATGCAGCAGACTCTTATGCTGTTTGAAGACTCTGCTGGCAGGGTTTCCCAATGGAATCCACCTAGCCCTTCCCCAGTGGTGGAAGACATAGAATGCACTGATGCACAACCACTGATGTTTCCTGATGATGAGGACATGGGAATACCACCTCATTGGAGTCCGCACGTCTCTGATGATGACGAAACACAGGTGCCAACTGCTGCGTCTTTCTGCAGTGTGCAGACCAAACAGGAGGTCAGGGAGGAAGACTAGGTGGAAGACAATGCAGGGGACAATGAGGTCCTAGACCCCACATGGAATGAAGGTCGCGCCACTGACTTTCATAGTTCAGAGGAAGAGGCAGTGGTGAGACCGAGCCAACAGCGTAGCAAATGAGGGAGCAGGGGGGCAAAAGCAGAACAGCCGCCTCCAAGAGAGTTTGCCTGCTACTGGCCACCGCCACCAGGGACCGAGCACCCCAAAGGCAGCTTGAAGAAGTTCCCTGGCAGGGCACTTTTTTAAACAATGTGCTGACGACAAGACCCGAGTGGTTTTCACGCTGTGCCATAAGAGCCTGAAGCGAGGCATTAACGTTCTGAACCTTAGCACAACCTGCATGACCAGGCATCTACATGCAAAGCATGAACTGCAGTGGAGTAAACACCTTAAAAGCAAGGAACTCATTCTGGCTCCCCCTGCTCCCTCTTCTGCTGCTGCCTCGACCTCTTCCTCCGCCTTGTCCATCTCACAAACCTTGGAGAGAAAGCGTAAATTCCTACCGAGCCACCCTCGAGCCCTGGGCCTGAATGCCAGCATTTCTAAACTACTGGCCTTTAAAATGCTGTCATTCAGGCTGGTGGACACAGACAGCTTCAAACAGCTGATGTCCATCGCTGTCCCACGGTAGGTTGTTCCCAGCCGCCACTACTTCTCCAAGACAGCCGTGCCTTCCCTGCACAACCAAGTATCCGACAAAATCAAGTGTGCACTGCGCAACGCCATCTGTGACAAGGTCCATCTAACCACAGATACATGGACTAGTAAGCACGGTCAGGGACGCTATATCTCCCTAACGGCACACTGGGTAAATGTAGTGGCGGCTGGGCCGCAGGCGGAGAGCTGTTTGGTGCACGTCCTTCTGCCGCCAAGGATCGCAGGGCATCATTCTTTGCCTCCTGTAGCCTCCTCCTCCTATTCGGCTTTCTCCTCCTCTGCTTCCACCAGCTCATCCAGTCAGCCACACACCTTCACCACCAACTTCAGCACAGCCCGGGGTAAACGTCAGCAGGCCATTCTGAAACTCATATGTTTGGGGGACAGGCCCCACACCGTGCAGGAGTTGTGGCAGGGTATTGAACAACAGACCGACCAGTGGTTTCTGCCGGTGGGCCTCAAGCCCGGCCTGGTGGTGTGCGATAATGGGCGAAATCTCGTCGCAGCTCTGGGACTAGCCAGTTTGACGCACATCCCTTGACTGGTGCATGCGCTGAATTTGGTGGTGCAGAAGTTCATTCACAACTACCCCGACATGTCAGAGCTGCTGCATAAAGTGCGGGCCGTCTGTGCGCGCTTCCGGCGTTCATATCCGGCCGCTGCTCGCCTGTCTGCGCTACAGCGGAACTTCGGCCTTCCTGCTCACCGCCTCATATGCGGCGTGCCCACAAGGTGGAACTCCACCTTGCACATGCTGGAGAGACTGTGCGAGCAGCAGCAGGCCATAGTGGAGTTTCAGCTGAAGCACGCACTGCGGAACAGCACCACTTCACCACCATTGATTGGGCCTCCATGCGAGACCTGTGTGCCCTGTTGTGATGTTTCAAGTACTCCACCAACATGTCCAGTGGCGATGACACCGTTATCTGTGTTACAATACCACTTCTATGTCTCCATGAGAAAACGCTTTGGGCGATGATGGAAGAGGAGGTGGCCCAGGAGGAGGAGGAGGATGAGGGGTCATTTTTAGCACTTTCAGGCCAGTCTGTTAGAAGTGGCTCAGAGGGAGGTTTCTTGCAACAGCAGAGTCCAGGTACAAATGTGGCCAGCCAGGGCCCACTACTGGAGGACGAGTAGGATGAGGAGGAGGTGGAAGAGGATGAGGATGAAGCAGGTTCACAGCCGAGTGGCACCCGACACAGCTCAGGCCCGTCACTGTTGCGTGACTGGGGGGATACGGAGAATGATGACGATACGCCTCCCACAGAAGATAGCTTGTCCTTACCTCTGGGGAGCCTGGCACACATGAGCGACAACATGATGCAGTGCCTGCACAACGACAGCAGAGTTGCCCACATTTTAAAGTGTGCGGACTACTGGGTTGCCACCCTGCTAGATCCCCTGTATGCGCACCCCTCCACGTACTGACTGATGGTTTGGCCCCATTCAACTTCTGGATCTCCAAATTGTCCACTTGGCCAGAGTTAGCATTTTATGCCTTAGAGGTACTGACCTGCGTTTTGTCTGAACGTGTATTCAGCACAGCAGGGGGCGTCATTACTGACAAACGCAGCCGCCTGTCCACAGCCAACGTGGACAATCTGCCGTTCATAAAAATGAACCAGGCATGGATCCCACAGGACCTGTCCTTCCCTTGTGCAGAATAGACATTTATAACTGCCTCCCCCTCAACCATGTATTCTTGTACTCCGGGGCACTTCTTTATTGAATCCTCATTTTTTTAACTTTACCATGATCTTGCGGTGCAACCCAAAGTTGAATGAACCTGTCCTTATTTTGGGCGCTGGGGCCTAAATAACTGAAAGTGACCTGTTACAATGGTGGGTGACATGAAACCTGAACCTCTGCCAAGCGACCTCTCTCCTCTGTCTGGGTGCTGGGGCCTAAATAACTGAAAGTGGCCTTCTCCAGTGGTGGGTGATATGACGCCTTATTCCTTGCTGTGGGACCTCTCTCCTCTGTCTGGGTGCTGGGCCTAAATAACTGAAAGTGGCCTTCTCCAGTGGTGGGTGATATGACGCCTTATTCCTTGCTGTGGGACCTCTCTCCTCTGTCTGGTTGCTGGGGCCTAAATAACTGAATGTGGCCTTCTCCAGTGGTGGGTGATATGACGCCTTATTCCTTGCTGTGGGACCTCTCTCCTCTGTCTGGGTGCTGGGGCCTAAATAACTCAGGTGTAATCCAGGTGTTCACTCATCTCTATTCATAAAGTGGGTAAGGACCCCGAGCTCTGCAGTAGCTACTGCCCAATTTTTTTAGTAAATACAGATCTAAAATGGTGGTCGAAGAACCTTGCGCATAGACTCTTCTCTCTTCTCCCTAAGATTATTGGAGAGGAGCAGGTTGGATTTGTTCAGGGAAGAGAAGGGAAACACAATGTTTCTAGGTTCCTACATGCTGCCTATTATGCCCAATATAAGAAAATAGCATTCGTATTGCAATGTACAGATGCGGACAAGACTTTTGACAGGGTCAGCTGGGAGTTCATGAGACATACACTACAAGCCTTTCACTTTCATGACCCATTTATCCAAGCAGTTTTCTCTCTGTATTCCTTCCCCACTGCTAGGTTAGTGTCACAGTAGCGGCAAGGAACTCTGGCAAGCTGTTCCTTTGGGTCGGATTTGTGCTGCCGCTAGTGCACGCATGTCCCCGGACTACTGACATGTCGTACTTTTATTCCACCCGCCTCTCGGCAAGTTTGCCGTGCTGCCGCCGGATCCCCGGCCTGCCCTCACTATAGTCAATGGGGCAGGAGCGGTAATACAGGGGCACACGTGCAACAGCAGCAGCACGGATCCGACAGGCTGTTCACCCCCTGGAACAGCCTGCTAGAGTTCCTTGCCACTAGTGTGAAAGTACCTTTAGGTACAGATAAATGGCACCCTGTCAAAATCCTTCTCTATATGAAATGAGATGCGCCAGGGCTGTCCCCTATCCCCCTCATTGTTTGTTTTATGCATGAAAAAGCTTCTTTTGCCGACCAGATCAAAGGCCTTAAACTGGGCACCATCACGCATAAAACTGCTGCCTTTGCAAATGATCTATTACTGCTTATCACAAACCCTTTGGAAGCCTTTCCTATTATATTACAGATATTTGCGGACTTCGGCAGAGTGTCCAAATTCAAAATTAATTTTGACAAGTCTGAAGCCCTGAATGTCTCCCTTTCGGGCTCCCAGCTGGCCCTAGTCAAGGAAATCTCTCTGTTCTGATGGACTTCAGAAGCCTAGGTGTCTTTTTCCCAGCCGATCTGACCTCCTTGTTTTGTCTTAACTACCGTCCGTTACTCCAGAAAATAATCAAAACCCTCCAAGACTGGAAAATCCCATATGTTTCTTTGTTCGGGAGAAAGAGCAATCTTTCCACGTATGTTCTCCCCCAGCTATTGTATATGATACAAGTGTTGCTCTACTGGCTAACCCCAATTTAAAAACCCATACCTGGAGATTGAGAGAGCGTTATTTTCATCTAGATATGGAGTCTGGCTATGGCTTAGGCATTTACCCCTGAGCCCTACCCTAGTGCCTAGTGATATGACACAAGACATGTTGAAGGTCTGCAGGGCCCACCCCACCCAATCATTTTCTAAAGGTCTGCTCTATCCCCTTGCACCCCTGAGCACTATCCCCTCAGCTCTTGCAAATAAAGATACCCCCACATGTTGGGACTAACTGCCTGGCATACGAGTTTCAGAAGCTATCAGAGAACCCTCAGAGCTGGCTTTGTTGTCCCTGATTAACCAGCATCCATGCCCCCCACTCACCAGCTTACACTTATTTGATATCTCCTCATCTCTTCGAAAACTAAAGCTAAAAAGTACTGAACATACAGTAACCCAACCTGGTAAGAGAACTATACTCTTCTTGAATCCCCACCCCTAAGCTCCTCTCTAAGATCTACCTACTTAGGAACCGCACTCTACCCAAACCTGCCTTCATCCAGTATGGGAGAGGGAGCTAAACCGTGCATTTTTACAGAAGGATAAATCCACAATCCTCCTTCACTCTCATGGGTTTTCTAGATGCGTGAAAATACAGGAGAACACATTTAAAACTAATATCCATTGGTACATAACACCGAATTATCTTTTCAGAATTGAGATTTCCCCAGACAATATGTGTTGGAGATGTAGAGAGGAAGTGGGCACCCTTTCATATATATTTTGAGAGTTTAAATTGCTCAAACAATATTGGGCGTACCTGGGTGGAGCATTACAACAGATCTGCCCCGGTACCCAAATCACCTTGGACAAGAAGTTGGTGCTCCTCTGGCTCACGAAAGGCCCCTTCCAGCACTCAAAACATGACCTAATAAACTCCCTCATCACTGATGCCAAATTATTGATACCCCGACCCTAGATCAACGGATCAATAAAGTGCACCAAATTTGCAGATTAGAGGATTTGATGGGCTGGGAGTCTCATACTAGAAGAAAGTAACATAGTATAAAAGACCGAAAAAAGACATTTGTCCATCCAGTTCGGCCTGTTTCCTACAAGTTGATCCAGAGGAAGGCAAAAATCCCCTGTGAGGCAGAAGCCAAGTTTCCCCACTTAAGGGGAAAAAATTCCTTCCCGACTCCAATCAGGCAATCAGAATAACTCCCTGGATCAACGACCCCTCTCTAGTAGCTATAGCCTGTAATATTATTACACTCCAGAAATACATCCAGGCCCCTCTTGAATTCCTTTATTGTACTCACTATCACCACCTCCTCAGGCAGAGAGCTCCATAGTCTCACTGCTCTTACCGTAAAGAATCCTTTTCTATGTTTGTGTACAAACCTTCTGTCCTCTAGACGCAGAGGATGTCCCCTCGTCACAGTCCTGGGAATAAATAAATGATGGGAGAGATCACTGTACTGACCCCTGATATATCTGCACATTGATATTAGATCTCCCCTCAGTCGTTTTTTTTAAGGTGAATAACCCTAATTTTGATAACCTTTCAGGGTGCTGTAGTTGCCCCATTCCAGTTATTACTTTAGTTGCCCTCCTCTGAACCCTATCCAGCTCTGCTATGTCTGCCTTGTACAAAGGAGCCCAGAACTGTACACAGTACTCCATGTGTGGTCTGACTAGAGATTTGTAAAGTGGTAGGATGGGCATCTCATCATGTGCATCTATGCCCCTTTTGATGCAACCCAATATCTTATTGGCCTTGGCAGTAGCTGCCTGACACTGGTTTTTACAGCTTAGTTTGCTGTTTATTAATCCTAGATCCTTTTCGTCAGTGTTACCGAGTGTTACCGAGTGTTTTAGGATTTAGTATGTACGGGTGACGTGCATTATTTCTTCCCATGTGCATAATTTTACATTTGTCAGTGTTAAACCTCATCTGCCATTTCTCTGCCCAAGCCTCCAATCTATCCAGATCCCTCTGTAGGAGAAAACTGTCCTCTTCAGTGTTAATTACTTTACACAGTTTAGTGTCATCTGCAAAAATTGATATTTTACTGTGCAAGACTTCTACAAGATCATTAATAAATATATTGAAGAGAATAGGGCCCAATACTGACCCCTGAGGTACCCCACCAGTGACAGTGACCCGATCTGAGTGTGTACCATTAATAACCACCCTCTGCTTTCTGTCACTCATCCAGTTGCTTACCCACTTGCAGACATTTTCTCCCAGTCCGAGCATTCTCATTTTAAATACCATCCTTTTATGAGGTACAGTGTCAAATGCTTTGGAGAAGTCCAGATATATGACATCAATTGATTCGCCGCTGTCAAGTCTAGAACTTACCTCCTCATAGAAACTGATTAAATTTTTTTGGCATGACCGATCCCTCATGAAGCCATGCTGATATGGCATTATTTGCTTATTTTCATTGAGATACTCCAAGATAGCATCTCTTAGAAACCCTTCAAACAGTTTACAAACAACAGATGTTAACCCCTTAAGGACGAAGGGCGTACATGTACGCCCTTGCGTCCTGGTACTTAAGGACCAAGGGCGTAAATGTACGCCCTGTGAATTTCCGATCACCGCTGCGCACGTGGTGGTGATCGGAACAATATGCCTGCTAAAATCAATCAGCAGGCACCTTGGCACAATGCCTAGGGGGGTCCTGTGACCCCCCCATGTCAGCGATCGCAGCAAACCACAGGTCAATTCAGACCTGCGGTTTGCTGCGTTATCTGTAGCCTCTGATCAGAGACTAAAATATGCCCCAAACGTGTAAATATTAACCCCCCCACTGCACCTCGCCATTTTGTGTCCCCCCGGGTGGTGCAGGGGGAAGGATTGCGGGCGGTGCTGCGGGTGGGCGGCGCAATTGCGATCCCCCGCCCGCCTCCTTTCAAATGCTTTCCCTGGTGTCTAGTGGGTATAGCAGGGGGTCAGCACATTGCTGACCCCCTGCTATAAACTGCTGACATCTGTGCTGCAGATGTCAGCAGTCTAACCCCTTCTATACCGCGGTCCGTACGGACCGCGGTATAGTAGATGTTAACATGGAGGGAGCTCCCTCCCTTTCCCATCGGGGGGCTGCTGTACCTTTGCAGCCCCCCCGACGGGATAGGATAGTAGAGGGAGGGAGCTCCCCTCCCTTCCCATCACCCACTGCTCTGTAATGGCAGCGGGTGATGGTTACCATGGCAGCAGGACGCTTTCAGAAGCGTCCTGCTTGCCATGGTACTGAAACTCTGAATGGGCTTTTGCTAAAGGCAAAAGCCTATTCAGACGTTGTAAAGTAAAAAAATACAGTAAGTACACTATATAGTGTACTTACTGTATTATATAGACACCAGATCCACTGGATCTACAAGAACCAAGTGGGTCTGGGTCAAAAAAAATGTCAAAAAAGTAAAAAAAAGAAAAAATAAGAAAAATACATATCACTGAATAAAAAAAAAAAAAAACAAATACACTACACATATTATGTATCGCCGCATCCGTAACAATCTCCTCTATAAAAATATCATGTGACCTAACCCCTCACGCAAATACCGTAAAAAAAAACACAAAAAAATGGTGTAAAAAAGCCATTTTTTGTCACCTTGCTTCACAAAAAGTGTAATACCAAGTGATGAAAAATGCGTATGCCTCCCAAAATAGTACCAATAAAACCGCCATCTCATCCCGCAACAAATGAGTCCTTATATAGGACAATCGCCCAAAAAAATAAAAAAATATGGCTCTCAGACTATGGAGACACTAAAACATAATTTTTTTTTTCTAAAATGCTATTATTGTGTTAAAGTAAAATAAATAAATAAAAAGTATACATATTATGTATCGCCGCGTCCGTAAAAACCTGCTCTATAAAAATATCACATTATCTATCCCCTCAGGTAAATATTGTTAAAAAAATAAAATAAAAACAATGTAAAAAAAAAAAACATTTTTGTCACCTCACATCTCAAAAACTGTAATAGCAAGCGATCAAAAAGTTATATAGTAACATAGTAACATAGTATATAAGACCGAAAAAAGACATTTGTCCATCCAGTTCGGCCTGTTTCCTACAAGTTGATCCAGAGGAAGGCAAAAAACCCCTGTGAGGCAGAAGCCAATTTTCCTCACTTAAGGGGAAAAAAAAAATTCCTTCCCGACTCCAATCAGGCAATCAGAATAACTCCCTGGATCAACGACCCCTCTCTACTAGCTGTAGCCTGTAATATTATTACACTCCAGAAATAAATCCAGTCCCCTCTTGAATTCCTTTATTGTACTCACCATCACCACCTCCTCAGGCAGAGAGTTCCATAGTCTCACTGCTCTTATAGTGAAGAATCCTTTTCTATGTTTGTGTACAAACCTTCTTTCCTCCAGACGCAGAGGATGTCCCCTTGTCACAGTCACAGTCCTGGGGATAAATAGATGATGGGACAGATCTCTGTACTGACCCCTGATATATTTATACATAGTTATTAGATCTCCCCTCAGTCGTCTTTTTTCTAGAGTGAATAACCCTAATTTTGATAACCTTTCAGGGTACTGTAGATCCCTCATTCCAGTTATTACTTTAGTTGCCCTCCTCTGAACCCTCTCCAGCTCTGCTATGTCTGTCTTGTTCACAGGAGCCCAGAACTGTACACAGTACTCCATGTGTGGTCTGACTAGTGATTTATAAAGTGGTAAGACTATGTTCTCATCACGGGCGTCTATGCCCCTTTTGATGCAACCCATTATCTTATTGGCCTTGGCAGTAGCTGCCTGACACTGGTTTTTGCAGCTTAATTTGCTGTTTATTAAAATTCCTAGATCCTTTTCCATGTCAGTGTTACCGAGTGTTTTACCATTTAATATGTACGGGTGACTTGCATTATTCCTTCCCATGTGCATAACTTTACATTTGTCAGTGTTAAACCTCATCTGCCATTTTTCTGCCCAAGCCTCCAATCTATCCAGATCCCTCTGTAGCAGAAAACTGTAGTGCCAATCAAACCGTCATCTCATCCCGCAAAAAATGATACCCCACATAGGACAATAACCCCCCCCCCAAAAAAAAAAAATAGGGCTCTCAGACTATGGAGACACTAAAACATGATTTGTTTTGTTTTAAAAAATGATAATATTGTGTAAAACTTAAATAAATAAATAAAAAGTATACATATTTGGTATCGGCGCGTCCGTCGCAACCTGCTCTATAAAAAAAAAACACATGACCGAACCCCTCAGGTGAACACAAAAAAAAAAAAAAACGGTGTCAAAAGCCATTTTTGTCACATTACATCACAAAAAGTGTAATAGCAAGCGACCAAAATGTCATATGCACCCCAAGATAGTTCCAATCAAACCGACATCTCATCCCGCAAAAAATGAGCCCTTAAATAAGACAGTCGCCCAAAAAATAAAAAAAAATATGGCTTTCATAATGTGAAGACACTAAAAAATCTTTTTTTTCAAAAATGCTGTATTATGTAAAACTGAAACAAAACCCCCCAAAAAGTAGCCATATTTGGTATTGCCACGTCCGTAGCAACCTGCTCTATAGAAATAGCACACAATATAACCTGTCAGTTCAACGATGTAAATAACAAAAAATAAAAACGGTCCGAAAATAGCTATTTTTTTGCAAATTTTCCATTTTAATCAATTTTTCTAGTAACAAAGCAAGGGTTAACAGCCAAACAAAACTCAATATATATTTCCCCGATTCTCTAGTTTGCAGAAACACCCCATATGTGGTCGTAAACTGCTGTATGGCCAAACGGCAGGGCGTAGAAGGAAGGGAACGCCATATGGTTTTTGGAAGGCAGATTTTGCTGGACTGGTTATTTGACACCATGTCCCATTTGAAGCCACCCTGATGCACCTCTACAGTAGAAACTCCAAAGAAGTGACCCCATTTTGGAAACTACGGGATAAGGTGTCAGTTTTGTTTTATTATTTTAAGGTAAATATGATTTTTGGTTGCTCTATATTACACTTTTTTTGAGGCAAGGTAAGGAAATTTCATCTCGATTTGCCAATAACTCTTGTGGAACACCTAAAGGGTTAACAAAGTTTGTAAAATCAGTTTTGAATACCTTGAGGGGTGTAGTTTCTTAGATGGAGTCACTTTTTTGGAGATTCTACTCTAGGGGTGCATCGGGGGCTTCGAATGAGACATGGTGTCAAAAATCCAGTCCAGCAAAATCCACCTTCCAAAAACCATATGGCGTTCCCTTCCTTCTGTGCCCTGCCGTTTGGCCATACAGCAGTTTACACCCACATATTTGGTGTTTCTGCAAACTACAGAATCGGGGCAATAAAAATCGAGTTTTGTTTGGCTGTTAACCCTTGCTTTGTTACTGGAAAAAATGGATTCAAACGGAAAATTTTCCAAAAAATCAAAATTCTGAAATTTTATCTCCATTTGCCATTAACTCTTGTGGAAAACCTAAAGGGTTAATGACGTTTGTAAAATTAGTTTTGAATACCTTGAGGGGTGTAGTTTCTAGAATGGGGTCATTTTTGGATGGTTTCTATTATGTAAGCCTCACAAAGTGACTTCAGACCTGAACTGGTCCCTAAAAAGTGGGTTTTTGAAAATTTCTGAAAAATTTCAAGATTTGCTTCTAAAGGTCTAAGCCTTGTAACGTCCCCAAAAAATAAAATGGCATTCCCAAAATGATCGATACATGAAGTAGACATATGGGGAATGTAAATCAATAACTTTTTTGGGCGGTATTACTATGTATTATAGAAGTAGAGAAATTGAAACTTGGAAAATTGCTAATTTTTCCACATTTTTGGTAAATTTGATATTTTTTTAAAAATAAAAATGAAATTTTTCGACTTAATTTTACCAGTGTCATGAAGTACAATATGTGACGAAAAAACAATCTCAGAATGGCCTGGATAAGAAAAAGCGTTTTAAAGTTATCACCACATAAAGTGACACTGGTCAGATTTGCAAAAACTGGCCTGGTCCTAAGGTGAAAATGAGCCCGGTCCTTAAGGGGTTAAACTTACCGGCCTATAATTTCTAGGCTCTGTTTTTGGACCCTTTTTGAATATTGGCACCACATTTGATATGTGCCAATTCTGTGGAACATTCGCTGTCAGTATAGAGTCCATAAATATCAGAAATAAAGGTCTGGCTATGACGTCAATTAATTCCCTTAGGAAACGGGGGTTTATGCCATCCGGTCATGGCGATTTGTCTATTTTAATCTTTTTAAGTTGCTGTTGTACTTCTTCCTGGGTCAGATAGGGCACTTTTAATGGGGAATTTACTTTTAAATTCTGCATTTCATCTGACAGTTTATTTTCCTCAGTGAATATAGTGGAGAAAAATATATTTAATAGTTTTGCTTTATCCTCGTCGCTCTCTGCAACACCCCCCTCATTGCTATGTAGAGGGCCGACTCCTTCAGATTTATATTTTTTACCATTTATATAATTGAAGAACATTTTAGGGTTAGTTTTACTCTCATTGTCAATTAATCTCTCGGTCTCTAGTTTGGCAATTTTTATTAGTTTTTTACATATTCTATTTTTTCCTTATAGTTTATCAGTGCTTCCTAGCTCCCCTCCAGTTTTAGTGATTTATATGCTTTCTTTTTGTCATTTATTGCTTTCTTTACGGTTTTATTTATACACATTGGTTTTTTATTGTTTCTTTGCCTTTTATTCCTATAAGGTATGTACCTCTCACAATTAGATGTTACAATGCTTTTAAAAATCTCCCATTTTGTGGTTGTATTTTTATTTTTGAGGACTTTGTCCCAGTTAGTTAGGACTATGGCCTTGCTTAGTTGGCTAAATTTTGCTTTTTTGAAGTTTGTTATCTTTGTTCCTCCCTTTAGAGATTCTAGTTTGAAGAATAATTGGAAGGTTATTACTTTATGGTCACTATTTCCTAGGTGTCCACCAACCTGCACATCTGTTGTGCTGTCAGGTCTATTGGTTAATACTAAGTCCAGTATGGCCGTCCCTGTAGTGGGGTCCTGAACCAGTTGGGAAAGGTAATTGTCTTTGGCTATTGCCAAGAACCTGTTTACTTTATGGGATGTACATCTTTCAGTTTCCAAGTCTATATCTGAGTAGTTGAAGTCCCCCATAATAACGAGTTCATTATGATTTGACGCCTCGTCTATTTAGTTTAGCAGTAGATTTTCTGTGGACTCTGGTATATTAGGTGGTTTATAATAAACTCCTATTAGTAATTTATTATTGTTTTTTGCTCCATGTATTTCTACCCACAGTGACTCAAGTACCTCTTGATGTGGACTCCCTGGCTAGACTTTATGGATAAGAGATCATGGTCATAGTAACATAGTATATAAGGCCGAAAAAATTCATTTGTCCATCCAGTTCGGCCTTTTTCCTGCTAGTTGATCCAGAGGAAGGAAAAAAAAAAATGTGAGGTAGAAGCCAATTTTCCCCACTTAAGGGGAAAAAAATTCCTTCCCGACTCCAATCAGGCAATTAGAATAACTCCCTGGATAAACGACCCCTCGCTAGTAGCCATAACCTGTAATATTATTACACTCCAGAAATACATCCAGGCACTTCTTGAACTCTTTTAGTGAACTCCCCATCACCACCTCCTCAGGCACATAGTTCTATAATCTTACTGCTCTTACCATGAAGAATCCTTTTCTATGTTTGTGTACAAACCTTCTTTCCTTCAGGCGAAGAGCATGTCCCCTCATCACAGTCACAGTCCTGGGGATAAATAGATGATGGAAGAGATCTCTGTACTGACCCCTGATATATTTATACATAGTAATTAGATCTACCTTCAGTTATCTTTAAGACCTGCCCCCACTAAGGGGTGCAGACTAGTTGTTATTGGTTGGCGTGCTGGCAGGGAAATAATAAAGGCTTCCATCTTATTATTATTGAATTACATTTACGGCTGGTGTAGGATTAAGTAACTTTAGGAATAAATAAATAAAACTGAATAAGTCTCATTGCACTTTCCCTGCACTTTCCCTTTCCAATATTCTTCTATTAATAGGTTTCAGTAATGCTGTCCCTAGCACATAAGAGAGCTTGCCATGTCTCTCCCTATGCTCAGCTCACATAGCAATGGTGGAGACCACGCGGGATGAGGGTTTTATAGGGCAGTGACATCACAGGGGATGGCTATCTGCGGATTGACTGGCTGCACTGCATTATGGGTGATCTCGCATTCCAAGGCTTATTACCTTCACTTTGTAATACGTGCAGCTGCCATTTTAGAGAAACCTGATTCGTTACCACGAAGCATGAGAAAAATCCGATTCCTTGCAAATCAAAGTTTTCCTGAACATCATTGCTGCCTTAAAAATAATTTTCTCTCTTTGCAGTAGCCACCTTTGTATCCTATATGTACAATGTCAATCAAATCAAAAGAATTATTGTTCTTTCCTTTTTTAAATGATTAATTATTTCACTAGAAGTCAGGGATTATTAGCCTTAGCAATGTTATATACAGCACTGTATATATTAAACTAACGCTATCACTTTTTTTGTTTTTGTTTTCTTCAAGACTCTGTTCAAGATTGCCCTAGAAATTGTGATGGAAATGGTGAATGTGTTTCAGGAATTTGCCATTGCTTTCCAGGATTCCATGGGGCAGACTGTGCAAAAGGTACTGTTATATCTGGATATTCTGTTCTTTATCAGACAAAATGGAAAGATGGTAACTTTACCATTACTTTTCTAGAAAGTGTGTTAATGGACTCGACAAGGCACGCTAGGAAAATTCTCCACAGGCTGTATTATACCTCATAACGATTGGGTGGTTGACAGATGGCATAAACAACTCCTGACACCTCCCAAGTATTCATACAAAACTGACTGACCCCCCCTTGAGCTCCCAAGTTTTGTAATGTCATGTTTATTTTTTATTTTTCCAAAGCTGGTCATCTCGCACCACATATCACATGATTTGTCAAGGCAATAGGAAAAGCAAGAAAGGGCACCACTTTAGGTTCACCAATTTTGTACTTCAGCAAACTTCTTAATACGCAAATGTGTTTCCCCAACTGCACACAGAGCTACATAGATTTCTGTCTTTTAATCTAGAACTGCTAGAGCTGCTCTCACGGTTGGGATTTAGGATAACTCCAAGCCTGGCAGTTTAATCTTACAGATGCTGCACTCATTAGTGACCACGACATCAGTGTTGCTAACCTTAATTTTTCTTTATTCTAGACAAGCAATGTTTTTACAGACACATTGTGAAACCATAATAATACACAATAATAATAAACATAATATAGATAATAAACAATACAGGTTAGTATCCTAAAATTAATTAATTACCATCATTTGCTCTGAAGTATAGTTATCTGTTGAAGTGCCACGAGCCTCAAAATCGTACGGACCCACAGAATAAAGCTAAAGTGTAACTTTTACAACCCACTTAATTGAAAATATGAAACCCTTAAAACAATGGTGGAATTGAGTTGTTGTTTTTTCTTCACACTGTCCCCCCAGAAACAGTTTTTAAAAGTTATATGTTACAGTAGAGATACCCAAAATGGTGGCATTAAACAATACAACGTGACAACATAGAACAAGCCCTCATATGGCTATGTAGAAGGAAAAGTTATGGTTTATGAAATGTGGAGATGAGAACAAGAAAAAAAAACTGCCAAGTCCTAAATACCAAGCTAGGCTGTGCCCTTAAAGGCTATGTACACCTTTGGGGGCTTTTTTTTTTAATTATTGCATGGAACTCCATTTGAGCTAAAAATATGTATTTTTTAGTTGGTCTTCATTAAAAATATTGTAATACTTTTTTTCTGTACAAAGCTGAAATGCTCTAATAGCACCCTTTGGATTTTCTGTCTTTTCTGTCAGACCAGGAGCAGACAGACTCCATACAGTATCTCTGCTCATGCATACAAACATATTTTCTTTCCGTGTCTGATCCTCTTTTTTTGTGGACCGTATGCAGAACCATTAATTTCAATGGGTCCGCAAAAAAATCCAAAGTTACTCCGTGTGTCCATTCCGCAAAAATATAGAACATGTCCTATTATTGTCCGCATCACAGACAAGGATAGCACTGTTCTACTAGGGGTCAGCTGTTCCGTTCTGTAAAATACAGAATGCACACAGATTTCATCCGTATTTTTTGCAGATCCGTTTTTTGCGGATCGCAAAATACATACGTTCGTGTGCATGAGCCCTTATTATAGCTCCGTTCTAATCTTACTGATAAGAATGTGGCTTAAATAAGTGTTTATAACCTCTGAGTAGTTTAGAGATAATAGAATAGTATAACATAGAATAGTTGAACATTTTTAACACAGGCCAATTCAAAAAAATGAGTAACATACATTCATAAAAAAATTACATCTGATGGTCAACATGACCTTTAAGTGGTTGAGATCAAAACTGGCTGCTTCCTTGAAGATTTAAATGATGCCAAGACTCATAGAGAAAGTCTTTTTTTTAGCTTGCCAATACAGGGTGACAGCTTTATTTTACAATTTAGAGTTCTGGCAGAAGTTAAACAACTATCTACATGAAAATTTTAATTCAAATACTATAAAACTATGTATTCCCAAGTTTAACATCTCCCCCTACCCTATCCTTATATAGAAATCATTACTGAGTCTCTTTAAGTGTTTTACTTTATTTAAATTAGACCTGTCTCCAGTTTCTGACCCATAAAATAAATATAGCTGTGTATACTCTAAATACATCAAGATGTTAGATTATGTCTTTTTGTTTGTTGTGTTAAACGTGTTTTCCGGAAGTACAATATTGATGACCAATGCTCAGGATAAGTAATAAATATCTGATCAGTGATGAGCACTGGAATACTGCAGCCTCTTCGAAAAGCTGTTCAGCGGGAGTGTCGGGACTTAGACCCCCACCAATCAGATATATATATAAACAATGGCCATGTTAAGTAATTATTAGGATTACCTAAAATTGATAATCTGTGAAACAAATTTGGAAAAGTAACTCATCCTCCTTATAACTCTTCAATAAGATCACAGTCCTTGCTCTTTTGTGATATGTGCCTAGATACTTAGCAAAACTATCATAAGTTACAATAACATTTTGTACATCCTTCCTAATAGAACTAGTTGGCACTGAGAGTGAATAGGCATATGTACGTTCATTTATGAAAATCTTCAAATTAGTATACAGAAAAAAAATCACATTTGTAGAAACAATTTGTAAGTTCAACATCATTCCCTTTGTTCTCCTCCAAAGAATAGATATTTTCATTGTTGAGCATTTTTACGTACCTTCATTGCATTGATGCCTTCCATTTAGGAATGAAGTATAATTTACAAAATGTAAAATTAGCTAGCTATGCAGAGCCATTCACTGGGAGCTTTGCTTCAACAAATTTTAAGTCTTCTCTATGCATTGTTGTAGATAGCCTGGACTTATGAAGATATATATTTCTCTGGGGTATCCAAGTACTTGTCTAACCTCTTTCAAGTTCTTTAACACCAAGATCACATTAGTAATTCCACAGTTACAGTGACATATGGGTAGGGTAACGGATGGTAGCCAGTGGAAGAAAAAAACCTTTTTAAAAACACAAAACACAATGCAGATTATTTTTTTAATTTTAAATTAAAAAACAGCCCAACAGTGATCCCTTCTTTTTGGTGATTGATGCCTTATTTTCTGTATTCTGAGCTATGGCCATCATTTTGAGTGATTTCTGCTCGGTGATCACAAAAGTTCAGTAAATGGCATTTATCATTGTCACTGCTTTCCCTGTGAGAGATCTGAGAAGATTAAATAGACTTGCGGCACATGAGTCTATCTGACAGGTCTCTCGGTTTTTCCTTTCTGTTTGTTATTGTTGGCAAGATCCCACCTCTCCACAGGTTCTGCTTGTTATCAGTGAGGAGGTTCTATTTAAGTCCGCCTCTCACTGCTGACCATGTGATTAATATTTCCTGCTGGAGTTCTATCCTAGTGTGGATCATCTGCTTCCCTTTCGTCTCAAGCTAAGTTCTCCTGTTGTCTCCTTGGTATGTGTGTTGTTACTAGGTCTCAGGGAGGAAGGAACAGTGGAAGGAACCGGCTGTCTCATCTCCTGCTCCCTAAGTTAGGGTGTGCGACAGTATACTTAGGACATAGGTTCCAGCGTATGAGTTTGTTCACCATAAGGACTTGCTCATACTGTCAGCAGCTAGGGAAAGACTCAGGGATTGTTAGGAGGTTACTATTCCCTCTTCCCTAGCTTTAAGGTCAAGTCTTCTGTCTGTCGCTGTTTGTTTATTTGGTGTTTCTCACATCCCCACCTACCCTTGACATTATCAACTACCGTAAACCTTTCTCTGTGCAAATATGGATACTGTTACTGCACTGGTTGATCGCATGCAGGGATTATCTTTGGAGGTAGATGACCTCCGTAATACTGTTGCACAGTTTCAGAGTCCTCAGGCGTCTGGTTCCGCCAGTGGGAACCAGGTCTGCCTTAAACCTAAGATCGCCCTTTATCCCGAACTTCAGAGATAACTTTGTTCAGGTCAGAGAATCTTGTAAACTGTATTTTCGACTATGCCCGCTCTCCTCTGGGCACGAGAGGGGATTATTATTTCTCTGCTGAAAGTTGCCGCTCAGTGCTGGGCCTTTTCTCTGCCAATCGGTTCCCAATCCCTCCGATCGGTGGATGAATTTTTCAGACCCCGGGGCTAATTTATGATGACCCAGACCGGGTTTCCCTAGCCGAATCTAAGTTGCGTAGCTTGCATCATGGAGAACGTTCTGCAAAGTCCTATTGCTCTGAATTTAGGAAGTGGGCAACTGATTCGGAGTGGAGTGACCCAGCACTCCGTAGTGAATTCTGGCAAGGGCTGTCAGAGAAACTAACACGCCATGGCATTCCACGAAAAACCATGTCCCTGGCCTTATGGATTGATAGACGCGTGAGAGAGGTACAAGGTTCCCCTCACCCGGGACATACTACCATATGAGGATACAGGCTCCTCTGACACTCAGGGTACAGAGACACTCGAGCTCATGTCTGGTGATGAGCCAATGCAATTGGGGCTGGTCTCTTCCTGTCCAAGTAATCGGAACTTCAGGGTTCAGAGAAGACTTTGTTTCTTCTGTGGTAAAGAAGGACATTTTATTAACGTATGTCCTTAGGTTAATCTCAAACTGAAAAAGGAAAAAAAAAAGTTTTAACTAATGGGTCCAGTTCTCTTACTCTTGGCAGTATTGGGGGATTTAGAAAATGTACTTTTGTCTTTACTCGTAGTACCCGATTTCTCCTGCCTGCCAGGGTGGTGCTAGACTCCAAAAATATTGAATTGGAAGTATTTATTGACAGTGTCGTTAACCTTCTGAATTGTCAGTTCGTCCAGAGGCATGGTTTTAAAATAAGCGCATTAAACAAGGGGATATCTGTGTTTGCAATCAATTCCGCCCCTCTCTCTCAAAAGTGTCTGACTCATATGGTGCAGAATATTAATTTAAGGGTGGGTGATTCCCATGTTGAGTCTACTTCTTGTTTTGTACTGAAGGATCTGCCTGCTCCTCTAGTGCTAGGTTTACCATGGTTGACCAGACATAATCCTACCATTGGCAAGCAAGACAGATCAGTAATTGGAGTGATTACTGTTTTGACAATTGTCTCGGCGCATCACTTTCTGTGGTATCCACTAAGATGTTATCCCTGTTTGTTTCAGATTTTTCTGATGTATTCTCTGAGCGTGTAGATCAGGAGTTACGCCCTCACCAAGAGTATATTTGCCCTGTCAAACTTATTCCCAGAGCTAAATTGCCAAAGTCTCAGTTGTATAATCTTTCTGAACCCGAAAGAGTAGCCATGCTAAAGTATATTATCGAGAGTTTGGCAAAGGGACATATTAGACCATCCAATTCACCTGCGGCTGCAGGCTTCTTTTTTGTTAAAAAGAAGGATGGGACCCTTAGACCGTGTTTAGACGTTCGGGAGCTAAATCGTATCACTGTCCATGATCCTTATCCCCTTCCCTTGATCCCAGATTTATTAAGATTGTCGGAGCCAAGGTTTTCCTAAATTGGATTTAGGAGGGGCTTATAATCTGGTAAGAATCAGGGAAGGGGACGAATGGAAGACGGCCTTTAATACACCTGAGGGCCACTTTAAGAACTTTGTTCATGCCTTTTGGGTTGACTAATGCTCCGGCGGTCTTTCAGCACTTTATCAATGACATTTTCATCATTTGGTAGGGAGGTTTATTGTTGTATACCTTGATGACATACTAATTTACTCACCCGATATGGAGACTCATCAGGATCATTTGAGACAAGTATTACTGATCCTCCGGGAGAATAAGTTGTATGCTAAGTTGGAAACATGTGTGTTTGCTGTTCAGGAGGTGCATTTCCTGAGTTACCTGCTTTGCTCCTCAAGTTTTCGTATGGATCCCGAAAAGGTCCGTGCAGTATCGGACTGGGATCGACCTGAGAATCAGAAAGCGCTGATGCCAATTACTACTGAAAATTTATCCCGAATTATTCTACTGTGGTAAAGCCTTTGACCGATATGACTAAGAAAGGTGTGGCTTTTTCAGTCTGGTCTAAAGAGGCATTACATGCTTTTTCAGCAATAAAAAAATGTTTTGCTTCTGCTCCTATTCTGGTGCAACCTGATGTTTCTCAATCATTCATTGTAGAGGCTGACGCGTCAGAAGTGGGAGTTGGAGCAGTTTTGTCGTAGGTTCCTTCTCTTGGCAAATGGCACCCTTGTGCTTTTTTTTAAAAAAAGCTGTCTTCTGCCGAAAGAAATCATGATGTTGGTAAAAGAGAGTTGCTGGCCATTAAGTTGGTCTTTGAAAAAGGTTATGGTAATTACTGATCATAAGGATCTGGCTTACCTGGAATCAGCTAAACGTCTGAACCCAAGGCAGGCCAGTTGGTCATTGTTTTTTACCAGATTTAATTTAGTGGTCACCTATCACCCTGGGGTCAAAAACTTCAAGGCAGGTGCTTTGTTGCGTAGCTTTCCTGGGCGGGGGGGGGGGGATACGGAGGATCCTGGTCCGATTTTGGCTGATGGGGTGGTTGTATCCGCCCTTTATCCCGAACTTGAGGAAGAGGTGTTGGAGGCCCAAGGAGAGGCACCTGATTCCTGTCCTCCAGGGAGGTTCTTTGTTCCTTCTGAACTTCGGCACAAGGTGTTTAAGGAACATATCACAATACTGTTCTTGCAGGACACCATGGGAACAGATCCACTGTGGATCTTATTTCACGAAGATTCTGGTGGCCAGGTTTACGTAAAGGTGTGGAGGGCTATGTGGCAGCTTGTGAGACCTGTGCATGTGCCAAGGTGACTCATACTCTGCCTTCAGGATCTCTTCTTCCTTTGTCTATCCCATCCCTGGACGCATTTGTCCATGGACTTCATCACTGATTTGCCTAGTTCCTCTGGGAAGACAGTAATTTTGATGGTGGTGGACCGCTTCAGTAAGATGGCACAATTTTATACTATTATTAGGTTTGCCCAATGCCAAAACTCTCGCTCAAGTGTTTATTGATAACATTGTGAAACTGCACGGCATTCCCTCTGATGTGGTGTCTGATAGAGGGATGCAATTTGTTTCCAGGTTCTGGAGGGCATTCTGTACTCGCCTGGGGGTTCAGTTGTCCATCTCTTCGGCTTTTCACCCTCAGTTGAATGGACAAACTGAGCGGACTAAACAGAATCTGGAGACTTATTTGAGGTGTTTTGTCTCTGAGAATCAGGAAGAGTGGTCTTCATTTTTGTATTTGGCTGAGTTTGCCTTGAATAACCGTAGACAGGAGTCCACTGATAAGTGACTATTTTTTGGTGCATATGGGTTTCACCCTCAGTTTGGTGCATTTTCTGGGACTGGGTCCTCTGGTATACCTGAAGAGGAAAGATTATCTTCTTCATTGTCATCTATCTGGCGGAAGGTTCAAATCAATTTAGAAAAAATGGTCGAAAGGTACAAACGTATGGCTGACAAGAGAAGTATGACTGGTCCGGACCTGAGTTCATCTGTCAGCAGATTTGTACCTATGAAACTGGCTGTCCTGTTGCGTTTGCTCTTGGCAGCTGAAGACATCTGTTTTGGTCCCATGTTTGTATGGTATTGCTAAGAAAAATGATGTTTTATTATATGTAAATGAGCCTCTAGAACAGGGGTGCACAACCTGCGGCCCTCAATACCATTCTGTGCGGCCCCCAAACATCAGGTAAAAGACATGTAGACCTATGTCTTATGGCTTCTTACATATATCTTTCATGTATTCTCCTATTAGATGGGAGTCCTACAACTGTAACTAGACATTTATAGTATATACTGTATGTTCAATATGCCAAAAATACAGTATTTCAGTTGGTAATACCCCTTTAAGTTTTATTTTCGGCCCTTGGAATTGGTTCAGGCTAACAATGTGGCCCCCAACCAGAAAAGGTTGTGCACCCCTGCTCTAGAAGCATTGCATTTACATCAAGAGGCTCTGCTCTCTCTGCAACCACCGCACCCTCTCCACTTTGACAGGGCCTGCCTGGCGCTAGGAAGTTTTAACTGCCTGGCTCTGTCAATTAAAGTGCAGAGGGCATGGCAGTTGCAGAGTGTGCAGGGAATGCTGGCACATATGAACATGGGACACAAATACCTTCAGCTGCCAAGTGCACATGCAACAGGTTAGCCAGTTTTATAGCTACAAATCCGCTGATAGACGCCCATTAATAGTGCACTGCTGCTCTTTTACCTAATGTTATACACATAAGAGCTCATTTACATGAGGAAGATTTTATAGCATAATAGTACTAAGACATTATAATATTTAGTTTTTTTTATAGTATATATAGTCTGCGATGTCTTCAGCACACAGGCCTATTTCATGTTTCTACGGACTATCCAACCCCATTCTACACAATTGTCCAGCTGGCAGCCTACAAGTATTCTGGAACACACCATATTTGTGATCCTTATTACATCAAAGTTGCTGTTAGTGGAGCAGAGTGTACACAAGCGTCTAAAGAGACATTGAAATTGGCACAACTGTAGCTAGCACAATACTTACTCTCTGTGGTGATCATAATTGGTGAGCGAAGATTTGAAAAATTCATTTCGGCAACTGTTAGGCCTGGGCCTTCTGCCATACCTCCTGCTGTCTCACCTGTCATATCCCCAACATTTCCTGCCACGCTGCCCACTGCTGTCTACACCAGGTGTGGCAGGAACGTGCCTGCTAGACGCATCCTCCGGCCACACTGCCTCCGACCTCCATCCCATGCTGGCGTTCCATAGGGGCACACGCCTTCTGCTTCCTATCATTTATGCTTCCAGGGACACATGCTTCCTGCCTCCCGGCACAGCTTGTTGGTGGGGTTACAAGTTTAAACAGCAGCTTTCTTTCCAGGAAGTTCCCTGAGCATTGAGTAACTATCAGAAATAGCAAAGGTGTTCTGTTATGATCTTTTGTGTTTGACCCAGTCTGTTTGCCTGCCGCCTGTATCGACAACTGGACCTATCTGACCTTGAGCCTGTCTGATCCACTGTACCAATCCAATATCTCCTACTGGCTTCTGACCTCTGGCTTGTCTCTCACCATGCTTCAGATTCTGCCTCTGACAAATAATCAGCAATTATCATCAGCTGCTGCCTTTACTCCCGTCTTCTCTGCAATACCACTTCTCACCACTGCAGTTCTTACTGCAACTTGAGCTAGTGGAGCGTTACCTGCTGTTTGACTCTGTGAGTCAGCTGGTAACCATATTAGCTAATCCTGTAGGTAGTGGTTCAAGTTCTCTCTTGCTACATTCTGTCCTGTCTCCTTTGAAAGTGCTGAATAATACCCTAGGGGTTAGTGGCTGCCATCCCTTGGTTGACACAGAGAATCCACACTCTCTGGATTAACCAACAGATCCCATCCACTGGTCATAACAGCAACTTCACCAAAGTTAGCCGTGAAGTTTGATTTGTTCCGAATTAGTTAATTTATCACTAAATCAGGTATACACAAGCCACTGTGCCTTAGTGTACAGCCACACATAGCCTCCGTGCTGCAACCGCATGGCCAGTTAGCCCACAGCTGCCTTTCATGTAACAATGAAGACCACACTGTATAATCGGTCTTCATTGTTAATGGTTGCACGGCACCTTTAATGCACCTTTAAACAGGGGATGTTGCTGGTATGGAGTTTGGCTGTTTAGCTCGGGGGAACAATATGTATATTATTGTTTTTCTGACTGATAATCTCCTGCAGGTTATTTGACAGTAAACACTGAATATTAATCAGCTCTAACCTATTCACTTCTCCAACCCCAGCGCTCTCCTGCCATACAAGTGGGAGCCCTTCTTCTGCCATCTGCTTTTTCTCCTTTTCCATCTAATATTGATGATAATACTGTATGTCATCAAGAACATCCAGATCCTCCTCTCTGCATATTGCTGAAGTTTTTAGCACCTGTAGACTTTGAATAATGTTTTAAAATAAGTAAAGCCAGCAGAAGATGAGGATGATCATAATTAAGACCTGCCCTCCCTAAGGGGTGCATACTGGATGGTATTAGTTTGCATGCTGGCTCTGGAATGATAAAGGCTTCCTTATTGTTTGCATTGAATTACATATCTTAGTTTATGGAAGTAAATGTAGGAATAAATAAACAAAACTGACACAGAATAAGTCTTCCCGCACCCTATCTGCACTCTCCCTCTCCAATATTTTTCTATTAATAATTTTCAGCAACACTGTCCCTAGTGCATTAGCGCTTTCCACATCTCTCCATATACTCAGCTTACAGGACTATGGCGGCGATTGTGCGGGATGAGAGTTTTATAGGACTGTGACATCACAGGAGATGGCTATCTGTGGATTTGCTGGCTGCATGGCATTAAGGGTGATCTCACGTTCTCTGGCTTCTTACTTTACTTTGTAACGTGCAGCCACCATTTTAGGAAAAACTGACTCATTACCACGAATCGCAAGGGAATTCGGATTAGTTTCGAATCATAGTTTTCCTAAACTTTGGACTGAATTCCACTTTGAATGCTACAAATCACTATTCATAACGGTATATGGATAATGCTATAATTATTTTTCTGTCTACTATTTTATTTTAACTCTATATTGCATTTTTTTCCCTCTCTTTTCGTGCGTAATCCCCATTTAGTACGACTTCCATTATTGACAGCGCCATCCAGTGCACATCTTCTCTGATGTATGCAGTCCTGGAACAGCCGTTCGAGGGTGTATATGTTTGTTCAAAATGTGAGCAAATTACCCGTTTGGAATCGCACATCGTGTCTCTAAACAGGCGAGTTGCAACACTGAAAGCCACTGACAATTTGGAAAAGAGTTTGCTGCTCACTGAGTAAGCACTCTATGGGGTAGATGTGGGGGAGGGTGGTAGCGAGGAGGCTGAGGAGAGTGAGGTAGTTAGCTGGGTAACAGTAAGAAAGCAGGGTAGAGGGAAGAGTGCCAGGGAGGCTAGCCCTGATCTGACACACCCCAACAAGTTTGCACGGTTGGCAGATGAGGGGGATGACAGTTCAGGGATGGCACCGCTGCAGCCGGACACTTCCTCTGCCAGTCAGGGGAATGTCAGCTCCAGTGAGCAGGGGACCAGGAGAGCAAGGCAAGCCAGACAGGTGCTGGTAGTGGGAGACTCCATTATCAGGGGAACAGAGAGGACGATCTGTCACAAAGATCGTGATCGCCGAACAGTGTGCTGTCTTCCTGGCGCTAGAGTTCGACACATCGCGGATCGGGTTGACTGATTACTGGGAGGGGCTGGAGAAGACCCAGCGGTCATGGTCCATATCGGAACCAATGACAAAGTTAGAGGAAGGTGGAGAGTCCTTAAAAATTATTTCAGGGTTTTAGGTCAAAAGCTTAGGGCAAGGACCTCAAAAGTAGTATTTTCTGAAATACTGCTTGTACCACGAGCCACACAAGAAAGGCAGCGGGAGATTAAGGAGGTTAACAAGTGGCCCAAGAACTGGTGTAGGAAGGAGGGGTTCGGGTTCCTGGAGAACTGGGCCGACTTCTCTGTCGGCTACAGGCTCTATAGTAGGGACGGGCTGCACCTCAATGGGGAAGGGGCAGCTGTGTTGGGGAGAAAGATGGCTAGAAGGTTGGAGGAGTGTTTAAACTAGGGACTGGGGGAGAGGGTAATTACATTATAGGAGGGGAAGATAGTGCAGATAGAGACCAGGGGCGAGGTAGTGTGACTGGGGGAGGAATGGAAGGGGGGACTAGAACAGCTCAGAATAAAAGATGTAAGGTAGAAAATACACATAAACCTGTCAAATGTATGTATACTAATGCCAGAAGCCTGACTAACAAGACTGGTGAACTGGAATTAGTGATGTGTGAGGAGAACTATGACATAGTGGGAATAACTGAGACATGACTGGATGATGGCTGGGCAGTTAATATAAAAGGTTACAATCTGTTTAGAAAGGATCGTCAAAACCGGAGAGGTGGAGGGGTCTGCCTCTATGTGAAGTCGTGTCTAAATCCCGTAATTCGAGAATACATCTCTGAGGGACATGAACATGTGGAGTCACTGTGGGTAGAAATACATGGAGCAAAAAACAATAATAAAATACTAATAGGAGTGTATTATAAACCACCTAATATACCAGACTCCACAGAAATTCTATTACTAAACGAGATAGACGAGGCGGCAAATCATAATGAAGTCGTTATTATGGGGGACTTCAACTACCCAGAGATAGACTGGGAAACTGAAAGCTGTACATCCCAAAAAGGAAACAGGTTCTTGGCAATAGCCAAAGACAATTTCCTTTCCCAACTGGTTCAGGACCCCACTAGAGGGACGGCCATACTGGACTTAGTATTAACCAATAGACCTGACAGAACAACAGATGTGCAGGTTGGGGGACACCTAGGAAATAGTGACCATAAAGTAATAACCTTCCAATTATTCTTCAAACTAGAGTCTCTAAAGGGAGGAACAAAGATAACATGCTTCAAAAAAGCAAAATTTAGCCAACTAAGCAAGGCCATAGTCCTAACTAACTGGGACAAAGTCCTCAAAAATAAAAATACAACCACAAAATGGGAGATTTTTAAAAGCATTGTAACATCTAATTGTGAGAGGTACATACCTTATAGGAATAAAAGGCTAAGAAACAATAAGAAACCAATGTGTATAAATAGAACCGTAAAGAAAGCAATACATGACAAAAAGAAAGTATATAAATCACTAAAACAGGAGGGGAGCCAGGAAGCACTGATAAACTATAAGGAAAAAAATAGACCATGTAAAAAACTAATAAAATTTGCCAAACTAGAGACCGAGAGATTAATTGCCAAAGAGAGTAAAATTAACCCTAAAATGTTCTTCAATTATATAAATAGTAAAAAATATAAATCTGAAGGAGTCGGCCATCTACATAGCAATGACCACCTTATAGCAATGACCCCCTCTGTGTTGCAGAGAGCGACAAGGATAAAGCAAAACTATTAAATATTTTTTTCTCCACTATATTCACTGAGGAAAATAAACTGTCAGATGAAATGCAGAATGTAAAAGTAAATTCCCCATTAAAAGTGCCCTGTCTGACCCAGGAAGAAGTACAACAGCGACTTAAAAAGATTAAAATAGACAAATCGCCAGGACTGGATGGCATACACCCCGGTATCGTAAGGGAATTAAGTGATGTAATAGCCAGACCTTTATTTCTGATATTTACGGACTCTATACTGACAGGGAATGTTCCACAGGATTGGCGCATATCAAATGTGGTGCCAATATTCAAAAAGGGTCCAAAAATAGAGCCTGGAAATTATAGGCCGGTATGTTTAACATCTAGTGTTGGTAAACTGTTTGAAGGGTTTCTAAGAGATGCTATCTTGGAGTATCTCAATGAAAATAAGCAAAAAACGCCATATCAGCATGGCTTCATGAGGGATCGGTCATGCCAAACAAATTTAATCAGTTTCAATGATGAGGTAAGTTCTAGACTTGACAGCGGCGAATCAATGGATGTCATATATCTGGAATTCTCCAAAGCATTTGACACTGTACCTCATAAATGGATGGTATTTAAAATGAGAATGCTCGGACTGGGAGAAAATGTCTGTAAGTGGATAAGCAACTGGATGAGTGACAAAAAACAGAGGGTGGTTATTAATGGTACACACTCAGATCGGGTCACTGTCGCTGGTGGGGTACCTCAGGGGTCAGTATTGGGCCCTATTCTCTTCAATATATTTATTAATGATCTTGAAGAAGTCTTGCACAGTAAAATATCAATTTTTGCAGATGACACTAAACTGTGTAAAGTAATTAATATTGTTGAGCGAACAGTTCGAGCATAGTTCGGGTTCGTACCGAATTTTGGGGTGTCCGGGACACGGACCCGAACCCGGACATTTTCAAAAAAGTTCGGGTTCGTTGTTTGGCGATTACTTCCCGCTTTCTGAAGGGCTGCACAGCAGACAATCAGCTAGCGTTTTACTTCTTGCCCTAAGAGCCCATCACCGCCATGCCTACTAATGGCATGGCTGTGATTGGCCAAGTGCAGCATGTGACCTAGCCTCTATTTAAGCTGGAGTCACGTAGCGCCGCACGTCACACTGCTCTGATTAGTGTAGGGAGAGGACGCAGCTTCTGTGAGGGCGAGATTAGGCAGGGAAAAGTCAGCAACAGCACCTAATGAACGGATCGATCTACAGCTGTGAATGATTGAACTTCTGCTAGTTACTTGCTCACTGGTTTTTAGTCTGCACAGAGCGTTTTTCTGTCACTTATTTTCTGGGGTGATCGGCGGCCATTTTGTGACTTGTGGTGCACCAGAACAAGCTGCCACCAAGTCCATCAATCCATCAATACTATTTTTTTTTTTTGCTATATCCTACATCAGGGGCTTAGCTGTGCTAATTGTCACCCCTAGAAACTCAGGATAGCAATTTCTATATTTTATTAAGGGGTTAAATACAGTTGCCCAAATACCAATCCCCTAAATCTGGTGTTCCAGCTTTGGCTAGCCAAGTATAATACTGTCTGCTGTCTGGCAAAGGATAGATTATTTTATGTGGTGAAATTCAATTGCCAAAATAGCAATACCATAAATCAGTGGTTTCAGCTGTGGCTGGCAAAGTATAATAGTGTCCGCCAAAACATATATTTTGTTCTGGGGTGAAATTCAATTGCCAAAATAGCAATACCCTGAATCTGGTGCCCCAGCTGTTGCAGGCCAAGATTCATAGTGTCCGCAAAAACATATATTTTGTTCTGGGGTGAAATTCAATTGCCAAAATAGCAATACCATAAATCAGTGGTTTCAGCTGTGGCTGGCAAAGTATAATAGTGTCCGCCAAAACATATATTTTATTCTGGGGTAAAATTCAATTGCCAAAATAGCAATTCCCTGAATCTGGTGTCCCAGCTGTTACAGGCCACGATTCATAGTGTCCGCAAAAATATATATTTTGTTCTGGGGTGAAATTCAATTGCCAAAATAGCAATACCATAAATCAGTGGTTTCAGCTGTGGCTGGCCAAGTTTCATAGTGTCCTGCAAATTATATATTTTGTTCTGGGGTTAAAATTCAATTGCCAAAATAGCAACACCATAAATCAGTGGTTTCAGCTGTGGCTAGCAAAATATAATAGTGTCTGCCAAAACATATATTTTGTCCGGGAGTGAAATTCAATTGCCAAAATAGCAATACCATAAATCTGTGATTTCAGCTGTGGCTGGCCAAGTTTCATAGTGTCCTGCAAATTATATATTTTGTTCTGGGGTGAAATTCAATTGCCAAAATAGCAATACCCTGAATCTGGTGCCCCAGCTGTTGTAGGCCAAGATTCATAGTGTCCGCCAAAACATATATTTTGTTCTGGTGTGAAATTCAATTGCCAAAATAGCAATACCATAAATCTGTGGTTTCAGCTGTGGCTGGCAAAGTATAATAGTGTCCGCCAAAACATATATTTTATTCTGGGGTAAAATTCAATTGCCAAAATAGCAATTCCCTGAATCTGGTGTCCCAGCTGTTACAGGCCACGATTCATAGTGTCCGCAAAAACATATATTTTGTTCTGGGGTGAAATTCAATTGCCAAAATAGCAATACCATAAATCAGTGGTTTCAGCTGTGGCTGGCCAAGTTTCATAGTGTCCTGCAAATTATATATTTTGTTCTGGGGTTAAAATTCAATTGCCAAAATAGCAACACCATAAATCAGGGATTTTAGCTGTGGCTGGCAAAGTATAATAGTGTCCGCCAAAACATATATTTTTTTCGGGGGTGAAATTCAATTGCCAAAATAGCAATACCATAAATCTGTGGTTTCAGCTGTGGCTGGCCAAGTTTCATAGTGTCCTGCAAATTATATATTTTGTTCTGGGGTTAAAATACAATTGCCAAAATAGCAACACCATAAATCAGTGATTTCAGCTGTGGCTGGCAAAGTATAATAGTGTCCGACAAAACATATATTTTGTTCGGGGGTGAAATTCAATTGCCAAAATAGCAATACCATAAATCTGTTGTTTCAGCTGTGGCTGGCCAAGTTTCATAGTGTCTTGCAAATTATGTATTTTGTTCTGGGGTGAAATTCAATTGCCAAAATAGCAACACCATAAATCAGTGATTTCAGCTGTGGCTGGCAAAGTATAATAGTGTCCGCCAAAACATATATTTTGTTCAGGGGTGAAATTCAATTGCCAAAATAGCAATACCATAAATCTGTGGTTTCAGCTGTGGCTGGCCAAGTTTCATAGTGTCCTGTAAATTATATATTTTGTTCTGGGGTGAAATTCAATTGCCAAAATAGCAATACCATAAATCAGTGGTTTCAGCTGTGGGTGGCAAAGTATAATAGTGTCCGACAAAACATATATTTTGTTCGTGGGTGAAATTTAATTGCCAAAATAGCAATACCATAAATCAGTGGTTTCAGCTGTGGCTGGCAAAGTATAATAGTGTCCGCCAAATCATATATTTTGTTCTGGGGTGAAACTCAATTTCCAAAATAGCAATAGCCTGACCTGAATCTGGTGTCCCAGCTGTTGCAGGCCAAGATTCATAGTGTCCGCAAAAACATATATTTTGTTCTGGGGTGAAATTCAATTGCCAAAATAGCAATACCATAAATCAGTGGTTTCAGCTGTGGCTGGCCAAGTTTCATAGTGTCCTGCAAATTATATATTTTGTTCTGGGGTGAAATTCAATTGCCAAAATAGCAATACCATAAATCAGTGGTTTCAGCTGTGGCTGGCAAAGTATAATAGTGTCCGCCAAAACATATACTTTGTTCTGGGGTGAAATTCAATATCCAAAATAGCAATACCCTGAATCTGGTGTCCCAGCTGTTGCAGGCCAAGTTTCATAGTGTCCTGCAAATTATAGATTTTGTTCTGGGGTGAAATTCAATTGCCAAAATAGCAATACCATAAATCTGTGGTTTCAGCTGTGGCTGGCAAAGTATAATAGTGTCCGCCAAAACATATAATTTGTTCTGGGGTGAAATTTAATTGCCAAAATAGCAATACCCTGAATCTGGAGTCCCAGCTTTTGCAGGCCAAGATTCATAGTGTCCGCAAAAACATATATTTTGTTCTGGGGTGAAATTCAATTGCCAAAATAGCAATACCCTGAATCTGGTGTTCGAGCTGTGTCAGGCCAATTGTAAATCTGTCCATGAAAGGATACCTTTCATCCAGGGCCTAAATACTAGCCCTAAAAGAGATATTCCCCTAAATCAGTGGTTACTGCTGTGTCTGGATTAGTGTAATACGCTACATAAATAAATAGGCAGATAGTGTTAGGTTCCTGTAAAAAAAGGCCTGAATTTGAAATCAATACATTGGGCCAAATATTTTTTTTCTTATTGTGGTGTTTGGTGAACGGTAACAATGAGGAAAACATCTAGTAAGGGACGCGGACGCGGTGGTGTTAGTGTACCCTCTTGTGCTGGGAGAGGACGTGGCCATTCTGCCACAGCCACACGTCCTAGTGAACCAACTACCTCAGGTTCCAGTACCCGCCAGAATTTACAGCGATATTTGGTGGGGCCCAATGCCGTTCTAAGGATGGTAAGGCCTGAGCAGGTACAGGCGCTAGTCAATTGGGTGGCAGACAGTGGATCCAGCATGTTCACAACATTATCTCCCACCCAGTCTTCTGCAGAAAGCGCAAAGGTGGCACCTGAAAACCAAGCCCATCAGTCTGTCACATCACCCCCATGCATATCAGGGAAACTGTCTGAGCCTCAAGTTATGCAGCAGTCTCTTATGCTGTTTGAAGACTCTGCTGGCAGGGTTTCTCAAGGGAATCCACCTAGCCCTTCCCCAGTGGTGGAAGACATAGAATGCACTGATGCACAACCACTGATGTTTCTTGATGATGAGGACACGGGAATACCACCTCATCGGAGTCCGCACGTCTCTGATGATGACGAAACACAGGTGCCAACTGCTGCGTCTTTCTGCAGTGTGCAGACCGAACAGGAGGTCAGGGAGGAAGACTGTGTGGAAGACGATGCAGGGGACGATGAGGTCCTAGACCTCACATGGAATGAAGGTCGTGCCACTGACTTTCATAGTTCAGAGGAAGAGGCAGTGGTGAGACCGAGCCAACAGCGTAGCAAAAGAGAGAGCAGGGGGCAAAAGCAGAACAGCCGCCTCCAAGAGAGTTCGCCTGCTACTGGCCACCGCCACCAGGGACCAAGCACCCCTAAAGGCAGCTTCAAGGAGCTCCCTGGCATGGCACTTCTTTAAACAATGTGCTGACGACAAGACCCAAGTGGTTTGCACGCTGTGCCATCAGAGCCTGAAGCGAGGCATTAACGTTCTGAACCTTAGCACAACCTGCATGACCAGGCATCTACATGCAAAGCATGAACTGCAGTGGAGTAAACACCTTAAAAGCAAGGAACTCACTCTGGCTCCCCCTGCTCCCTCTTCTGCTGCTGCCTCGGCCTCTTCCTCCGCCTCGGGAGGAATGTTGGCAACTGCCGCTCACCAAACAGAGGATGTGCCGACAACACCACCTGCATCACCAAGCATCTCCACCATGTCACACGGCAGCGTTCAGCTCTCCATCTCACAAACCTTGGAGAGAAAGCGTAAATTCCCACCTAGCCACCCTCGAGCCCTGGGCCTGAATGCCAGCATTTCTAAACTACTGTTAACGCAAAAAATTATCTAGTGGACCCTTATTGTTAATACATAACTTTTACTTGATACATAAGATAAAATACACCACATAACCCAATAGTGAGATAAACAGTTGTGCCAACATTCAAAATAGCCACCTAATGGCAGACAGTGTGACTTGTAAATATAGTTTAGGGTGTAGCATAGCAAATGGGGCAGAGTGGGATATCTGTCAGCCCAGGGACAATCCCTAATGGTGGAATTCCCTGTCCCCGTTCCTAACCTGTTGTACCCTATGCTCACCCTTATTTGGTCATGAAAAAGTCATTTGCCCCTCTTATACCATTATGCAGGATAGTACAGGTATAAGGAGGTACAAATACATTTGATTCCCCGTATTGTCCCCGACGCGTTTCGCCCTTTCGGGCTCCTCAGGGGGAATATAATGCAAATAACACAGTTTCCTAAATAAGATATCGGAAGGAAAAAATGGGGAGAAGCTGATAGTAGTCCTGGTACATTTGATAAAGTAAAAATGACCTACTTGGTTGCAGTCACCAATACATTAGGCAGAGCCGAGGTGGAGCTCCAGAGGTTTTGATATCCACTGATAGGTTCAAATAGATAAACATCAACATTTTGGCAGCAGGCAGTTAGGCTGGAGGTTGGAGCTTGTTTATCTATTTGAACCTATCAGTGGATATCAAAACCTATGGAGCTCCACCTCGGCTCTGCCTAATGTATTGGTGACTGCAACCAAGTAGGTCATTTTTACTTTATCAAATGTACCAGGACTACTATCAGCTTCTCCCCATTTTTTCCTTCCGATATCTTATTTAGGAAACTGTGTTATTTGCATTATATTCCCCCTGAGGAGCCTGAAAGGGCGAACGCATCGAACAATACGGGAATCAAATGTATTTGTACCTCCTTATACCTGTACTATCCTGCATAATGGTATAAGAGGGGCAAATGACTTTTTCATGACCAAATAAGGGTGAGCATAGGGTACAACAGGTTAGGAACGGGGACAGGGAAATTCCACCATTAGGGATTGTCCCTGGGCTGACAGATATCCCACTCTGCCCCATTTGCTATGCTACACCCTAAACTATATTTACAAGTCACACTGTCTGCCATTAGGTGGCTATTTTGAATGTTGGCACAACTGTTTATCTCACTATTGGGTTATGTGGTGTATTTTATCTTATGTATCAAGTAAAAGTTATGTATTAACAATAAGGGTCCACTAGATAATTTTTTGAGTTAAGTTTGGATTTTTGGAGACCCCATCATCAAAGTCTTAAATTGTCTATTTGATGTAGATTGGTTTCTAAACTACTGGCCTTTGAAATGCTGTCATTCAGGCTGGTGGACACAGACAGCTTCAAGCAGCTGATGTCTATGGCTGTCCCACAGTATGTTGTTCCCAGCCGCCACTACTTCTCCAAGACAGCCGTGCCTTCCCTGCACAACCAAGTATCCGATAAAATCAAGTGTGCACTGCGTAACGCCATCTGTGGCAAGGTCCACCTAACCACAGATATGTGGACCAGTAAGCACGGCCAGGGACGCTATATCTCCCTAACTGCAGACTGGGTAAATGTAGTAGCAGCTGGGCCGCAGGTGGAGAGTTCCTTGGCGCACGTCCTTCCGCCGCCAAGGATCGCAGGGCATCATTCTTTGCCTCCTGTAGCCTCCTCCTCCAATTCGGCTTCCTCCTCCTCTGCTTCCACCAGCTCATCCAGTCAGCCACACACCTTCACCACCAACTTCAGCACAGCCCGGGGTAAACGTCAGCAGGCCATTCTGAAACTCATATGTTTGGGGGACAGGCCCCACACCGCGCAGGAGTTGTGGCGGGGTATTGAACAACAGACCGACGAGTGGTTTCTGCCGGTGGGCCTCAAGCCCGGCCTGGTGGTGTGCGATAATGGGCGAAATCTCGTCGCAGCTCTGGGACTAGCCGGTTTGATGCACATCCCTTGCCTGGCGCATGCGCTGAAGTTGGTGGTGCAGAAGTTCATTGACAACTAGCCCGACATGTCAGAGCTGCTGCATAAAGTGAGGGCCGTCTGTGTGCGCTTCCAGCGTTCACATCCTGCCGCTGCTCGCCTGTCTGCGCTACAGCGGAACTTCGGCCTTCCCGCTCACCGCCTCATATGCGACGTGCCCACCAGGTGGAACTCCACCTTGCACATGCTGGAGAGACTGTGCGAGCAGCAGCAGGCCATAGTGGAGTTTCAGCTGCAGCACACACGCGTCAGTCGCACTGCGGAACAGCACCACTTCACCACCAATGATTGGGCCTCCATGCGAGACCTGTGTGCCCTGTTGCGCTGTTTCGAGTACTCCACCAACATGGCCAGTGGCGATGACACCATTATCAGCGTTACAATACCACTTCTATGTCTCCTTGAGAAAACGCTTAGAGCGATGATGGAAGAGGAGGTGGCCCAGGAGGAGGAGGAGGAGGAGGATGAGGGGTCATTTTTAGCACTTTCAGGCCAGTCTATTAGAAGTGGCTCAGAGGGAGGTTTTTTGCAACAGCAGAGGCCAGGTACAAATGTGGCCAGCCAGGGCCCACTACTGGAGGACGAGGAAGATGAGGAGGAGGTGGAGGAGGATGAGGATGAAGCAGGTTCACAGTGGGGTGGCACCCGACACAGCTCAGGCCCATCACTGGTGTCTGGCTGGGGGGATACGGAGGACGATGACGATACGCCTCCCACAGAGGACAGCTTGTCCTTACCTCTGGGGAGCCTGGCACACATGAGCGACTACATGCTGCAGTGCCTGCGCAACGACAGCAGAGTTGCCCACATTTTAAAGTGTGCGGACTACTGGGTTGCCACCATGCTGGATCCCCGGTACAAAGACAATGTGTCCACCTTACTTCCTGCACTGGAGCATGATAGGAAGATGCGCAAGTACAAGCGCTCGCTGGTAGAGGTGCTCCTGAGAGCATTCCTAAATGTCACAGGGGAACAGGTGGAAGCCCAAGGCGAAGGCAGAGGAGGAGCAAGAGGTCGCCAACGCAGCTGTGTCACGGCCAGCTCCTCTGAGGGCAGGGTTAGCATGGCAGAAATGTGGAAAAGTTTTGTCTCCACGCCACAGCTAACTGCACCACCACCTGATACGGAACGTGTTAGCAGAAAGCAGCATTTCACTAACATGGTTGAACAGTACGTCTGCACACCCCTCCACGTACTGACTGATGGTTTGGCCCCATTCAACTTCTGGTTCTCCAAATTGTCCACATGGCCAGAGTTAGCATTTTATGCCTTGGAGGTGCTGGCCTGCCCGGCGGCCAGCGTTTTGTCTGAACGTGTATTCAGCACGGCAGGGGGCGTCATTACTGACAAATGCAGCCGCCTGTCCACAGCCAACGTGGACAAGCTGACGTTCATAAAAATTAACCAGGCATGGATCCCACAGGACCTGTGCCTCCCTTGTGCAGAATAGACATTTATAACTGCCTCCCCCTCAATCATGTATTCTTGTACTCCGGGGCACTTCTTTATTGAATCCTCATTTTTTTAACTTTACCATGATCTTGCGGTGCAACCAAAAGTTGAATGAACTTCTCCTCTTTCTGGGTGGTGGGGCCGAAATAACTGAGAGTGGCCTTCTCCGGTGGTGGTTGATATGACGCATGATTCCTTGCTGTAGGACCTCTCTCCTCTGTCTGGGTGCTGGGCCGAAATAACTGAGAGTGGCCTTCTCCGGTGGTGGTTGATATGACGCATGATTCCTTGCTGTGGGACCTCTCTCCTCTGTCTGGGTGCTGGGCCGAAATAACTGAGAGTGGCCTTCTCCGGTGGTGGTTGATATGACGCATGATTCCTTGCTGTGGGACCTCTCTCCTCTGTCTGGGTGCTGGGCCGAAATAACTGAGAGTGGCCTTCTCCGGTGGTGGTTAATATGACGCATGATTCCTTGTTGTGGGACCTCTCTCCAATTGATATTGGTTAAATTGTATTTATTTTATTTTATTTTAATTCATTTCCCTATCCACATATGTTTGCAGGGGATTTACCTACATTTTGCTGCCTTTGGCAGCCCTCTAGCCCGTTCCTGGACTATTTTACAGCCTTTTTAGTGCCTAAAAGTTCGGGTCCCCATTGACTTCAATGGGGTTCGGGTTCGGAATAAAGTTCAGGTCGAGTTCGGATTCCGAACCCGAACATTTTCGGGAAGTTCGGCCGAACTTCCCGAACCCGAACTTCCAGGTGTTCACTCATCTCTATTAATGAACACTGAAGAGGACAGTTTTCCCCTACAGAGGGATCTGGATAGATTGGAGGCTTGGGCAGAGAAATGGCAGATGAGGTTTAACACTGACAAATGTAAAATTATGCACATGGGAAGAAATAATGCACGTCACCTGTACATACTAAATCCTAAAACACTCGGTAACACTGACGAAAAGGATCTAGGAATTTTAATAAACAGCAAACTAAGCTGTAAAAACCAGTGTCAGGCAACTACTGCCAAGGCCAATAAGATATTGGGTTGCATCAAAAGGGGCATAGATGCCCGTTATGAGAACATAGTCCTACCACTTTACAAATCACTAGTCAGACCACACATGGAGTACTGTGTACTGTTCTGGGCTCCTGTGAACAAGGCAGACATAGCAGAGCTGGAGAGGGTTCAGAGGAGGGCATCTAAAGTAATAACTGGAATGGGGCAACTACAGTACCCTGAAAGATTATCAAAATTAGGGTTATTCACTTTAGAAAAAGACGACTGAGGAGAGATCTAATAACTATGTATATATATATCAAGGGTCAGTACAGAGATCTGTCCCATCATCTATTTATCCCCAGGACTGTGACTGTGACGAGGGGACATCCTCTGCGTCTGGAGGAAAGAAGGTTTGTACACAAACATAGAAAATGATTCTTTACTGTAAGAGCAGTGAGACTATGGAACTCTCTGCCTAAGGAGGTGATGATGGTGAGTACAATAACGGAATTCAAGAGGGGACTGGATGTATTTCTGGGGTGTAATAATATTACAGGCTATAGCTACTAGAGAGGGGTTGTTGATCCAGGGAGTTATTCTGATTGCCTGATTGGAGTCGGGAAGGAATTTTTTCCCCTTAAGTGGGGAAAATTGGCTTCTGCCTCACAGTTTTTTTTTTGCCTTCCTCTGGATCAACTTGTAGGAAACAGGCCGAACTGGATGGACAAATGTCTTTTTTCGGTCTTAAATGCTATGTTACTATTTGGTCCACACTTCTTCGTGGGAAGATGTGAATTCATGGATCTCCTGAGTAGCAACTATCCAGCTTAATGTGGCATCCAAAAAGGCAAGAAAACACAAGCTGTCAATATATTTTAGCTTTATATGTATTTTGTGCCTAAATCTGTGAAAAACGTACACCTGACCGTATGCTGATAGCTTGAGGTGTGACTGGAACTGAGAATTTTTTTTTTTACCTTTGTGACACAGTGAGAGGTTTGGTGGTAAAAAACAGGTATTTTCCTCTCAGCCTGTGCTGCTGGGTTGATTGCAGCCAGGTGAGGGCAAATACTGGACCGGATTTTAGGTGCCGGTCCGGGTTTTTGGGTTAATACCTAGCTGCCTTTAAAAGACAGCTGGGTTTATGCAAAGGGCTCTCTCTCTGTGTTTGGGATCTGAGCCCTGTGCTGGGCTGAAAAGCTGAGACCTGTGTGTCAGGAGAGCAGGCCATTTAAAGACGGTCAGTGGACTATTTGTGTTGCCGATCATTCAGCCAGGTGTGAACTGACACCTAGGATTTGAGGTGATTTAACCTGGAAACTGCTGGTGTTCTGTGGAGCTCTCAGGGCTGGAAGCAAGAGCTTGCAAAGAGGCGTGCAGTCTGCCTGGAAGCCTGAGGTTGGACTTTCCTGTGGCTGGGCTGACAGCCAGGTGTGAACACGCACCTAAACCTCCCAGGTGATTTGATCCCGTCTTGGACTTTTGTTTTGCCTCAAGTTTTTGCTATGTGTGTGAAGTAACACTAAGTGACTGTTTTGAGTTTTGTTTGTGCAAGTGTGAAATAAAACACTGTTTGCTGCACTACCTGGACTCCCTTTGCCTCTATACTGCACCCGCACCGCTGTCTACCAGAGCAACTCCCCACACCTTCTAAATCTTTTTTCTTAGACACATCTCGGTATATATTATCCCCTATTCAAGTAAGGTTTTATGCTCAGTGTTATGTGTATCTTGTAGTCGAGGAAGAGCTAAAAGCATGCTGCACATTTTCCGTTTGTCTATATGATGTAGATCTTCAGACCCTTTCACAGTTTTTCATATTTTGTTGTGTTGCAGCCTTGTGCTAAAATAACCAAAAAAAAAAAAAGATAAAGATTAAAGTTTTCGCCTATCATTCTGCGCTCAATACCTCATAATTATGGAAGAGTGTACCTGTGGATGTTTGGGTTGGACGGGCTCGACTGAACTTTGGGAATGAAAAATGTCTGTAAAATAGTCATAGAAAGGGCTAGAGGGCTGCAAATGGAACCAAAATGGGGGTAAAACCAGAATAATTGCCATGTAAACAAATGTGGATAGGGAAATGACAACATAAAATACATAAAAATAAAAAATAATACTTTTAAACCAGGAGGCGAAGGTCAAAGTGGAGTAGGAAGCTGAGGAGGCTGTAGATGTGGCAGTTAGAGATGTCGCGAACATAAAATTTTCCGTTCGCGAACGCGAACTTCCGCTAATGTTCGTGAACCGGGCAAACCGCCATAGACTTCAATTGGCAGGCGAATTTTAAAACCCACAGGGACTCTTTCTGGCCACAATAGTGATGGAAAAGTTGTTTTAAGGGGACTAACACCTGAACTGTGGCATGCTGGAGGGGGATCCATGGCAAAACTTCCATGGAAAATTACGTAGTTGACGCCCATAAAGGGCATAAATCACCAAACATTCCTAAATTGTTTGGAATAACATGCTTTAAAACATCCAGTGTGTATATACGATCAGGTATGATGTTGTATCGATCAGGTAGTGTAACGGTTATGCCAGCTTCACAGTGACAGACCAAACTCTGACAGACCAAACTCCTCGTTTAACGCACCGCAAACAACCACAAACAGTCCATTTGCACAACCGCAAAATCCCCATTTGCACAAGGTTGGATACCAAGCTAGCCATGTCCCATTCCTTGTCCTCACTGTCGTCATTGAAGATCTCTTCCTCCACCCAGCCACGTACAACACCAAGGGTCCTCGAAAGGTGGCAAGCCCCCTTGGACGCCTGCTGTGGTTGGTCTTCCACCTCCTCAAAGCCACCTTCCTCCTCTGACGCCTCTTCTTCAGACTCCTCTCTCTGCGTTGCCGCAGGTCCTGCAATCGACGACGACAAGGCTGCTTCTGGTGGTTTTAGTGACCACAACTCTTCCTCTTCATGCTCATCTATGGCCTGATCCAGCACTCTTCGCAGGGCACGCTCCAGAAAAAACGCATATGGGATGAGGTCGATGATGTTGCATTGGGTTTGACTGACGAGGTTTGTCACCTCCGCAAAAGGATGCATGAGCCTACAGCTATTGTGCATGAGCGTTCAGTAACGCAGCCAAAAAATACCCAGCTCCGCAGCGGCTGTCCTCTTTTTTTAAATTAAAAAAATCTGTTCTTACCAGTTTAATCTCTGTTTTGTCCCCTATCAGGGGCCGGTGTATGGAATAGATTTTAGGAAGCGGGAGATGGAAAAAGATGGTTGGTCGGTCCTCTTACTTCCAATTTGGGGCACTGCGCGTGCGCCGCGCAATGTACTATGACACCCTATATGAGTAGTGTGTTAAGTAGTACTATTCCTATCAGTTTAATCCCTGTTACGTCCCCTATCAGGGGATGTTTATCGAATAGATTTTAGACAACTGCAAAGAGTTGTCAATAGTTGAAACACTCATGACATAAATTTTATTCCGCTATGCGTCAATCTTGATGTAGTGATAACTGTGCTCGTGTGCACGTTTGGGAGATTGCAGGCGATGGCGTTTTTTTAAAGCCTATGGTCGTGCTGAGGTAGTTCAGTGACAGTTAAGTGACCCAGAAAACAATGATTCTGCAGTGTGGGCCTATTGTTGGCCTAGTAGGCTTTAATGATCCCCTTAGATGATCACAAAGAAAATTAATGTTTTTTCTATGAAAAATTATCCAGCCGATCGCTTTTGGTCTGTTCACAATGAAGCTTTTCACACTTATAGAGGTGATCGCTTCATTGTGATACGCAAGCCTCTACACCACAACAAGGTAACAATCACGAAGGGGAATTGACACATGTATGTGCCTTTTTTTGTGTTTTGTGTTTGCAGCCGCAGTGCAGCACCAAAGGCCAGAAAAATTAGAGATGTACACATGCCTGAATAAGTAGGTATTGTTGCAGCCGCTGCTGTAGCAGCGGCTGGAAAAATTGATGTTTTCCAGGTAGAAAGTGTACTAAAACATTGCGGCTTGTACCCTAGTTGGTGGTGGAGAAGTCACGCAAGTCATCCGGCATGCAGAGATGAAATACAGCAGCGTGCGGGCCATTTTTAGCCCAAGGCATCTCATCAGACCTTTTTTAGTCAAATTTATCCCCCACTGTCAGTCCCTTCGGTATCCACGCCTCATTCATTTTAATAAAGGTGAGGTAATCTAGACATTTTTGACCTAGGTGACTTCTCTTGTCAGTGACAATTCCTCCTGCTGCGCTTAAGGTCCTTTCTGACAGGACACTTAAAGCGGGGCAGGCCAGAAGTTCAATTACAAATTAGGATAGCTCAGGCCACAGGTCAAGCCTGCACACCCAGTAGTCAAGGGGTTTATCGCTCCTCTGAGTGTCGATATCTACAGTTAAGGCGAGGTAGTCTGCTACCTGATGGTCGAGTCGTTCTCTGAGGGTGGACCCCGAAGGGCTGTGGCAACGCGTAGGACTTAAAAAGCTCCGCATGTCCTCCATCAACAACATGTCTGTAAAGCGTCCTGTCCTTGCCGGCGTGGTCATGGTTGGAGGAGGATTACTTTCACCTCTTCCCCTGTTAGATTCCCGTTGTGCTTTGACATCACCCTTACACGCTGTGTAAAGCATACTTTTTAACTCGTTTTGGAACTGCTGCATTCTTTCCGACTTCCGGTAATTCGGTAACATTTCAGCCACTTTCTGCTTATACCGGAGGTCTAGTAGCGTGGCCACCCAGTACAGTTCATTATCCTTCAGCCTTTTTATACAAGGGTCCCTCAACAGGCATGACAGCATAAAAAACCCCATTTGCACAAGGTTGGATGCCGAGCTACTCATGTCCCGTTCCTCATCCTCACTGATCTCATCGAAGGCCTGTTCTTCCCCCCAGCCATGTACAACACCATGGGTCCCAGATAGGTGACAACAACAAGCACCCTGGGATGCCTGCTGTGGTTGGTCTTCCTCCTCCTCAAAGCCACATTCCTCCTCTGACTCCTCTTCCTCAGACTCCTCTTCCAGCATTGTCGCAGGTCCAGCAAACGATGATGATAAGGCTGTTTCTGGTGGTGATGGTGACCACAACTCTTCCTCTTCACGTTCATCTACGGCCTAATCCAGCACTCTTCGCAGGGCACGCTCCAGGAAGAAAACAAATGAGATAAGGTCGCTGATAGTGCCTACGGTGTGACTGACTAGGTTTGTCACCTCCTCAAAAGGACGCATGAGCCTACAGGCATTGCGCATGAGCGTCCAGTAACGTGGTAAAAAAATACCTAGCTCCACAGAGGCTGTCCTAGCACCCCGGTCATACAAATACTCGTTGGTGGCTTTTTCGTGTTGGAGCAGGTGGTCGAAGATTAGGAGTGTTGAATTCCAACGTGTCGGGCTGTCGCATTGTACGATCAGATTCAGCACATGTGCCATGCACAGCACATGTGTCAACTTGCCCAAATTCAATGCCGCCAACAGATTGCTTCCGTTGTCACACACCACTTTGCCGATCTCCATTTGGTGCGGGGTCAGCCACTGATCCACCTGTGCGTTAATGGCGGACAGGAGTGCTGGTCTTGTGTGACTCTCTGCTTTCAGGAAAGTCAACCCCAATACGGCGTGACCCTGTCGTATCCGGGATGTGGAATAGCCCCCGGGGAGCTGGGGGGTGCAGTTGATGTGGAGCAAGACGCAGCAGCAGAAGTGGACTCAGCCGAGGAGGTTAGCGAAGAGGATGGAGTAGGAGTAGTAGAGGAGGTGGCAGCAGGCGTCACCAACTCCGCTGCAGAGCCACGCATTCCATGCTTGGCAGCCATCAGCAGGTTTACCCAATGCGCAGTGTACGTGATATACCTGCCCTGACCGTGCTTTGAAGACCAGGTATCACTGGTCAGATGGACCCTTGCCCCAACACTGTGAGACAGACATGCCATGACTTTCTTTTCCACAATAGAGTACAGGTTGGCGATTGCCTTTTGTGAAAAAAAAATTCCGCCAGGTACCTTCCACTGCGGTGTCCCAATAGCTAAAAATTTTTTGAAGGCCTCTGACTCCACCAGCTTGTATGGTAAAAGCTGGCAGGCTAAGGGTTCCGACAAACCAGCTGTCAGACGCCGGGCAAGGGAGTGACTCTGTGACATTGGCTTCTTACGCTCAAACATTTCCTTGACAGACACCTGACTGTGGGCAGATGAGCAGGAACTGCTGAAGGTGAGAGGCGGAGTGGCGGCTGGTTGAGAGGGGGCAAGGAGGATAGCAGTGGTTGACGTTGCTGAAGATGCTGGACCAGGAGGAGGCTGGTGGCTTTGAGTTTGAGTGCTGTTTGTACTCATGTGATGATCCCATAGGCGTTTTTGATGTGAGATCATGTGCCTTCGCAAAGCAGTTGTACCAAGGTGGGTGTTGGAATTCCCACGATTCAGTTTCTTTTGGCACAGGTTGCAAACGGCATCGCTGTTATCAAAGGCAGGCACACAAAAAAAATGCCACACTGCTGAGCTTTGCAATGATGGCATTCTGGTGGTGGCTACAGCATGCGTTCATTGGCGTGCTGTCTGGCTGACCCCGGGTGCCGATACATGCTGTCTGACTGTGCCGCTAGCTCCTTGCGACGACCTCCCCTGCTTCCAACTCGTCTCCTCCTCCTCTCTGTCTCCCCATCTGAACTTTCCCCCTTTTTTTCTTCTCTTTGAGCGGGCACCCACGTGACATCCACGGACACATCGTCATCATCAACCGCTTCACTTGTATCTGACAACTCAGCAAAGGAAGCAGCAGTGGGTACAACATCATCATCATCACACCGTATGTCCATGTGTGTAATGCTGCCTGACTGAGACATATCCTTGTTATCTACATCCTCTGGCAATAATGTTTGTGCATCACTCATTTCTTCCAACTGATGATTAAATAACGCCTCTGACTGATCAAGTGAAGCGGCTGTGGTGCTAGTGTTGGTTGTGGCGGCGGACGGGCGAGTGGTAACTTGAGAGATGTCCGAAGCTGAGCTGGAGGAGGATGGTGCGTCAAGCGGAAGCTGTAGAAGATTGGGTGTCCTTTGTAAGCCAGTCAACTATGTCCTCAGAATTTTTGAGTGGTGGGCACTGGCCGTGGGCACAGTACAGTCTGTGTCCTTACAGCAGATAAGTCTTTCAAGACTGGAGTGGACACAGAATACGAGTAGCTAACGCCTTCCCTAGAATCCCTATATTAATTCAGCAGCAGCAGCACTCTCCCTGCTCTAACTAACACTGCAGCTTCAGAATGAATCTAAGATGGATGCTGTCCTTGCTTTATGATAGGAGATGGAAGGGTCTGGGAGGGAGGGTATGCTGATTGACTGGAATGTGTCTGCTGACTGTGAGGTACAGGGTCAAAGTTATCTCAATGATGATGTATAGGGGGCGGACCAAACATTGCATATGTTCGCCCGCCGCAGCGAACAAGCTATGTTCGCCGGGAACTGTTCGCCGTCGAATAGTTCGGGACATCTCTAGTGGCAGTGTAGGTGGAAAAGGCGGAGAAGGAAGCCAACACTGTTTTGTGATTTTTTTTACCCCTGTCCTTGATCACACTCCCTGCCATGCTAAACACAAGTTTGGAGACCTAGAAGTAGGGTTAAGCGAACACCTGGAAATTCGGTTTCGCCGGGTTCGGGAACCAAACTTGACCCCAAACCCAAACCCCATTGAAGACAATAGGGACAATAACTTTGGGACACTAAAATGGCTCTAAAAAAGTCATAGAAAGGGCAAGGGGGCTGCAAAAGGAAGCAAAATATGGCTAAGTGCAGGACAATTGCCCTGCAAACAAATGTAGATAGGGAAATTAATTAAAATAACAAAGAATTAAAATTAAATTAAAAAAATAATGCTCTTGAACTGGGAGGCGGAGGTCAAAGTAGAGTAGGAGGTTGAGGAGTCCGTGGACGTGGCAGTGTAGGTGGAAGCGGTGGAGGAGGAGGTAGCCAACACTATTTATTTTTTTTATTTTTTTATCTATTTGGGAAGACCTCAAAACATTGGGAAATATAAAAATGAAAACAAAGAGAAAATGCACTGGAGTATAACAATAGCTGGGTGCGGCTGATATACTTGTCTATTCTGCACAAGGTACGGACAAGTCTTGTGGGATCCATGCCTGGTTCATTTTAATGAATGTGAGCTTGTCCACTTTGGCTGTGGACATTCGGCTGCGCTTGTCTGTGATCACCCCCCTGCCATGCTGAACACACGTTCGGACAATACATTGGCCGCAGGCTGGCCAGCACCAACAAGGCGTAAAGGGCAAGCTCAGGCCATGTGCCTAATTTGGAGACCCAAAAGTTGAATGAGGCAGACCCATCAGTTAGTACGTGCAGGCGTGTGCACACGTACTGTTCCACCATGTTGCTAAAATGCTGCCTCCTGCTAAGACGTTCGATATCAGCTGGTGGTGTTGGTTGTTGTGGCATGCTGACAAAGCTTTTCCACATTTTGGCCAAGCTAACCATCCCTTCTGAGATGCTGGCGGTGCCCCAGCTTCGTTGACAACTTATTTCTCCTCCTCTGCCTTCGCCTTGTGCTTCCACTGAGCCCCCGGTGTCAGGTGGGAATGCCATCAGCAGCATGTCTACCAGCGTGCGCTTGTACTCGCGCATCTTCCGATAACGCTCATGAGCAACATGTAGTCGCTCATGTGTGCCAGGCTGCCCAGAGGCAACGACAAGCTGTTCTCTGTGGGAGGTGTATCGTCTGTGTCCTCTGTATCCCCCCCAGCCACGCTCTAGTGATGCCCATGAGCTGCTTTGGGTGCCACCCTGCTGTGACCACGGTTCCTCCTCATCATCATCCTACTCCTCATCATCCTCCAGAACTATGTTGTGGCTGGACAGTGGACTGTGTACATGGCCTCTGTTGGTGCAGGAACCCACCCTCCGAGCCACTTGTGAATGACTGGCCTGATAACCGTGGAACTGATCCCTCTTCCTCTTCCTCCTGTGCCACATCCTCCTCCATCATTGCCTGAAGATTTTTTTCAAGGAGACATAGAAGTGGGATAGTAACACTGATGACTGCATCATCGGCACTGGTCATGTTGGTGGAGTACTCAAAACACCGCAACATGGCACACACATCCCGCATGGAGGCCCAATCGTTGGTGGTGAAGTGGTGCTGTTCCGCAGCGTGACTCACCTGTGCTTGCTGCAGCTGAAACTGTGCTATCGCCTGCTGCTGCTCGCACAGTCTCTCCAGCATGTGCAAGGTTGAGTTCTACCTTGTTGGCACGTCGCATAGGAGGCGGTGAGCAGGAAGGCCGAAGTTATGCTGCAACGCAGACAGGCGAGCAGCAGCAGGGTGAGAACGCCGAAAGCGCGCACAGACGGACCGCACTTTCTGCAGCAGCTCTGACATATTGGAGTGATTTTTCAGGAACCTGCACCACTAAATTCAGCACATGCGCAAGGGATGTGCGTCAAATCGTCTAGGCCCAGAGCTGCTACGAGATTTCGCCCATTATCGCACACCACCAGGCCGGGCTTGAGGCTCAGTGGCACCAACCACTCATCAGTCTGTTCCATGCCCGTCCACAGCTCCTGCGCGGTGTGTGGTTTTTCCCCCAAACAGATGAGTTTCAAAACAGCCTGCTGTCGTTTCCCCCTGGCTTTGCTGAAGTTGGTGGTGCAGGTGTTACGCTGTCCGAGGAGGAAGCGGTAGATGAGGAGGAGGCAAAGAGAAACGTCCTGCCATCCTCAGTGGCTGAAGGACATGCGCCAAACTGTTATCCGCCTCAGGCCCAGCCGCCACTGTATTTACCCAGTGTGCTGTTAGGGATATATAACGTCCCTGCCCGTGCTTACTGGTCCATGTATTGCTGTTTATGTGGACCTTGCCACAGATGGCGTTGCACAGTGCACACCTTATTTTGTCTGCCACTTGGTTGTGCAGGGCGGGGATGGGTCACCTGAAAAATATTGGCAGCTGGGAACCACGTACTGAGGGACAGCCACCGTCATAAGTTTTTTTAAAAGTTTCCGTCTCCACCAGACGGAATGGCAGCATTTCAAAGGCCAGGAATTTTGAAATGCCGGCCTTCAGGGCTAGTGTTTGGGAGATGGACAGCTGAAGGCTTCCATGGGACATTGTGGAGATGCTTGGTGACTGTGACGGACGTGGTGGCGTTGCTGCCACATCCTCTGTTTGCTGGGTGGCAGGTGCCACTGTCACTGTATCAATTTCCCTGTCACGTATGCAGTGCAGGTGTGCTTCACACAATAAATGGGTATATGACGTGCACCTAACTAACAGACGGATTAACCATTATATTTGTGTGTCAGGTGTACAAAGCACAATTTTGCATTACACCCACATAATTGAAAGTCCGCACTAACACTGTCTAAGGCTCCTAATGTTGGAGAACTCAGCTGCGGAGTCACGTACGTTCCCACGTGCTCTAGCTCAGGAGTACGTGATGGTAGGCAGGAATATACCAAACACTCTCAGTGCATCATTGCTCCGCCTCCTGGCCCTGGCCTACTATACTTGAAGTGGAGTGGTGACAGGAATCCTGGGAGCGGGATGCCCCATGGGGAACTGATACAGCGAGAGACTAATTAATAATGTTATAACCCCTCCATGTATTGTGGCGTTGCGCAGTGCACACCTTATTTTGTCTGCCACTTGGTTGTGCAGGGTGGGGATGGGTCACTTGAAAAATATTGGCGGCTGGGAACCACGTACTGAGGGACAGCCACCGTCATAAGTTTTTTAAAAGTTTCCATAAGTAACAAATGTGACGGAGGAGAGATAAGGTATATGGTGGTGGTTGGTATGTTACGTCACATACAGACACCAGGAGGTAGTTGTGCTGCAGGGAGGTATGTGGAAGAGGTAATGATGTAGCAAGTGGAATCAAACAAAGCAGTAAGCAGTTCCAGGCAGTACCAGCGGGTGGCACCAGAGCTCACAATAGTTCACAAGCAGTTAGCTACAGCAAGCGTGAGTACGCTAAATAACCTCATAGGAGGATACTTGCGGTTGCAGACTCGTGGAGAACGTCCACTCAGAAGGGGACGGAGGAATCCAGAGGAGTAGGTGAGAACTGGAGGTACGGAGTGTGGCAGGTCCTCAGTGAGCGGCTCGGCAGCGCTAACAGCACCACTGACTGGCGTTCACCTCGCGGTTGTTAGAACGCCAGACTTAAGTCATACCAATGCTTATGACGTGGCTGGCTGTACGTCCAAATGACGAGAACGGACTGGGGGTGGAGCCACCACCCGTCTCTGTGGCGCTGTACCCTCAAGTCTGTGAGGGACATTACAGGACCCCCTGCCAATGGAACGCACTCCATGGGTTGCCGGTTTAGAAGAATAACGCTGATGGAGGCGTCGAACGAGCAGAGGAGCATGGACCCCTGCAGCATCCTCCCAGGAGTCCTTCTGCAGACCATAGGATCTCCAACGTATAAGATATTGAAGCCTGTTCCTAAACCGCCTAGAGTCCAGGATCCCCTCCACCTCATACTCCTCCTGCCCATCGACCTCGACAGGAGGGGCCGGCGGTGGTTGACGGCCCGGGAATGGGTCCGGGACGTAGGGTTTCAGCAAAGAGACATGAAAGGTGGGGTGAACGCCGAGACTCGGGGGTAGGTCCAGGCGCACAGCATTTTGATTAATCACCGAGTAAATAGGGAATGGCCCGATGAACAGGGAACTGAATTCCCTGGAAGGAGAGTTGAGTTTGAGATTACGCGTCGAGAGCCAGACCAGGTCCCCTACTTTGTAAAGAGGAGCCGCTTTGCACCTCCGGTCATAGAGGCGCTTCTGGCGTTTCTGGGCCCCTTCAATGTTGGTCTTAAGAACCGCAATCGTTTGAAGGAGCTTTTGGAAGTAATTCTCAGTGGCCGGGTTGTTCGATGGAAGAGCCTGGGGTGGGAGGAAAGGAGGGTGGAACCCATAGTTGGCAAAGAAAGGGGTGTGTCCTGTGGTACAACTTATGGAGTTGTTGTACGAGAATTTGGCCAGCGGCAGAAGTGAGTACCAGTCATCTTGTAGATGGGACCAATAGCAGCGGAGGTACTGCTCTAGACAACGGTTAATCCTCTCTGTCTGACCATTGGTCTGAGGATGGTAAGCACTTGACAATCTTTGTTCTATTCGAAGCCGGGTGCAGAGGGCTTTCCAGAACTTGGACACAAATTGGGAACCTCTGTCCGAGATCAGGATCTTTGGTACCCCATGAAGTCTGACAATCTGGGAAACAAAGGCTTCTGCAGTTTCAAGTGCAGTAGGTAATTTTGTGAGTGGGACAAAGTGTGCCATCTTCTTTAGGAGGTCCACCGCAACCATGATGGTAGTGTGTTTAGCAGAAGGGGGAAGTTCGACAATAAAGTCGATGGACACGGTCTGCCATGGTACCTCAGAGATAGGTAGACTGATCAACAGACCATACGGTGGCACAATGATATGTTTGGCACGGGCACATGTCTCAAAGGAGGAGACATATCTCTGAACAGTCTCTTTCATTTGAGGCCACCAGAATTGCCTTTGAAGCAGGTCGAGGCTTTTTTGAATACCCGGATGCCCTGCTAAGGGGTTGTCATGGCAGTTCTGCATGATCTGACAATGGAGTGAGGGAGGAACATATAGTTTGTCCTTTTTGTACCAGAATCCTTCAGCATCTACCCGTATCTCAGGAGGTAGAGCTTTGGGCGACAGGGCTTCTGTCAACTGGTCCTTTAGAGAGAAGGTGGCATTAATGATCTTCTCTGGTTGAATGATGCTGTTCGGGGATGGAGTCACCACAGAGGCTTCGTCTTTCCGGGATAAGGCGTCAGCTTTCCCATTCCTAGCTCCCGGTCTATAGGTAGTGAAAAAATTAAACCTTTCGAAAAAGAATGCCCATCTTACTTGTCTTGCTGAGAGAGTCTTGCTCTTCTGAATGTACTGAAGGTTCTGGTGATCGGTAAAAATGATAATTGGAAGTATAGTGCCCTCCAGAAGATGTCTCCAGTGTTCGAGGGCAGCCTTTATGGCTAACAACTCCTTCTCCCCAATGGTGTAATTGACTTCTGCTGGGGTGAGAGATCTGGAATAGAAGGCGACAGGGTGCAATGGGAGAGGAATGGACTCCTTCTGTGACAAGACTGCTCCAAGTGCTAGTTGGGAAGCATCAACTTCTAGGGTGTACTGTAGCCGAGGGTCAGGAAGCCTAAGAATGGGAGCGCTGGTAAATTGGTTTTTTAGGTTGTCGAAGGCACTTTGTGCTTACTGGCTCCAATTGAAATGGTTAGACGCCTTGGTCAACTGAGTCATGGGTTTTACAAGAGCTGAGAAGTTATGAATGAATTTTCGGTAGCAATTTGCGAATCCGAGAAACTGCTAAACGGCCTTGCGTTCTGAGGAATTGGCCAGTTCAGGACGGAGGAGATCTTCACGGGATCCATTTGGATGCCGTGTTTGGATACAATGTATCCCAGGGAGGTGGTGGAGGGTGCTTCGAAGGTGCACTTCTCCAGTTTGGCATAAAGGCTGTGAATCCTCAGTCTGGCGAGTACCCATCTGCCATGTTTATGGTGGTCCTCGAGGTTGTTGGAGTAGATAAGAATATCATCAAGGTATACCACTATGCACACATCCAGTAAATCCCTAAAGATGTCATTCATGAAGAATTGGAATCTGGCTGGGGCGTTGCAAAGGCCAAATAGCATCACTTCGTACTCGTAGAGGCCGTACCTGGTCTTGAAAGCCGTCTTCCACTCATCACCTGTCCTCATGCGTATCAAGTTGTATGCCCCTTTTAGGTCCAGTTTGGTGAACACTGTTGCTGACTGTAACCTCTCGAGGAGTTCGGAAATGAGTGGCAGGGGGTACCTGTTTTTGATGGTCACCCTATTTAGTTCCCTATAATCGATGATGGGGCGCAGGGATTTATCCTTGTTCCTCACAAAGAACATCCCTCATGCTGCTGGTGACAAGGATGGTCTAATTAACCACCTTTTTTAAGTTGTCGGCCAGGTATGTCTTAAGAGGATCCAATTCAGGTTCTGAAAGGGGGTATATTCTCCCGGAAGGGATCTTGCAGTTTGGTAACAGGTCAATGGGGCAGTCATAGGGTCTGTGTGGAGGGAGAGATTCTGCATTTTTGAGACTGAATACATCTGAGAAGTCCTGATAAGGTGTTGGGATAGGGTTTACAATCAGGTTGTGGTCCTGAGGGTTTAGTGCGAATACCGGCATGTACTTGTGGCAGGTGTCACGACAGTACTGGGAATTCAGGATCAAGGTGAGGGTGTCCCAAAGGAAGGAGGGTTTGTGCAGCCGTAGCCAGGGTAGTCCCAGAACAACAGGGATCTGTGGGGAGGGGACTATGTCGAATGTAATACATTCAACATGATCCCTGAGGGTTACCATCAACAGTGGTTGTGTTTGGTGGGTGATGGGACCCGAGGTAAGTGTACTACCATCAATGACTCGTACAGACACAGAGTTGATTTTTTCTGTCACTGGTATTTTATTCATACGGACGACAGTTGCATCCAGAAAATTACCACAAGCGCCGGTGTCGATCATCGCTTTAAGGGGTATTCTTTGGTGGTTCCACTGTAAAATGAGATTAATTGCAAAATAAGTATTTATCGGGGGGTTTGTGGAAAAGAGTTTGAGAGAAGGCCAACACGCACCCTGAAGTCTTCTTTTAAGCTGTGGACAGGAGTCTACTGTGTGATCCAGCTCTCCACAGTACATGCAGAGCTGTTGCATCCTCCTTCTTTTCCGTTCGGTTTGGGAATTCGGACCTCTCAGTGCCCCAATCTCCATTGCGACTGGGGTATCACTTGCGGGTGGTCTTGGAGGGGAGTATGGTACCCAAGTGGATCGTTCGGAGCGTTTCTCTCTCAGCCGCCTATCCACAGAAATTGCGAGTTTCATCAGGGAGTCCGTGGTAGTGGGCAGCTCCGTCCGGGCTAATTCATCTTTCAGAGGTTCAGACAAGCCCAATCTGAACTGGTTGTGTAAACTAATGTCGTTCCACTCAGACTATAACTCCCATTGCTTAAATTCCGCGATATAGTCCTCGACTGGTCTGCGGCCTTGTTTTAAGGAACGCAGAGCGGATTCGGCTCATATTTGTTTACACGGATCGTCGTAAAGAAGGCCTAAAGCATCTGTGACAGGACCATGGGGAAAGTGATAGAAGGAGTCTACATTTCACCTAGGTTCCTGTCTTATACATTCTAAAAGCAGCCAGGGAATTGACAGAAAGGAAAACTAGGTTTTCCCATTGCAAGGGTTTTGTTAAAAAACCTGGTTAGAAGGGCCTGGCTGCTTGGAGCAGGGAGAGTTGGGTGGGTCTCTGCTCCAATTAGCCACTCCAGGTATTCAGGGTAACTGTGGCTAATCACCTGGAACCTGGGTGAGCTATAAAAGGGCAGACAGCTCACTAGCTGTGCTCTCTGCTCCTGGGAACAACTCTGGTGTGAGTAAAACAAACTGTGTGTTTTGTTGATGGAGCTGGGCACAAGGCTCAGTCTCATGTAGTGAGGAACTACTTCTTGTTTAGACGTAGCGGCCAGACGGCCAGGTATTTCATTTATTCTTGAACTGTTTTTGTTTTATATTTTGACCTGCAAACCTCAATAAAACTGGCTGAGGCCAGTTGCATCAAACTTGCGTGGACTGGACTGTGATTAATGTGCCTATAGCGCCCGTCTGTCCCAGGAGACGGCGATCCCGGAAGCTAATCCCGTTACATACGGTGGAGGCTGCGCTGGCACAAAAATCCAGCAAGTTTTATGTCCTGGGTTAAGTCTGCTGTGCTTGTAAAGCCAAACAGTGCAGACATGGAGGAAGTTGTTAAACAGCTGATCTAGGCTAACATTCAGCTCCAGAAAGCGAATGCTAACCAGCAAGAAACTAACCGGTTGCTCATAGAGACTACACAAGCTGGGCTCAGAGAACAGCAAGCAGTTAATAAAAGTCCGGTGGAGCAGATAAAGGTGCTGTCTGAAAGGCCCCAAGTCCGGGAGGAATCCATCTCTGCGGGGAGGAGAGTGCAAGTTTCACTTCAAAAAATGGACGCAGAGGATGATGTGGAGACCTATCTCACCGTGTTTGAAAGAACCGCTGAAAGAGAGAAACTCCCAGTGGAACAGTGGGCAGACACCCTTGCTCCATTTCTCAGTGGGGAGCCGCAGAAAGCCTACTTTGATTTGAGTGAGCAGGACGCCAGACAGTACTACAAACTGAAAGCAGAAATTCTTGCTCGCTTAGGTGTAACGTCTGCGGTCAGAGCCCAGCGAGTGCACAACTGGACTTTCCAACTGGATAAATCAGTGAGGTCGCAAATGTATGATCTTTTCCACCTGGCTAAAAAATGGCTGCAGCCGGAGGTATGTACCGCCGCTCAGGTGGTTGAAAGAGTGATCTTGGACCGGTTTGTTCGTGCTCTGCCAGTTCGGATACAGCGCTGTGTTGGTCAAGCGGATCCCAGGGATGCGGATCAACTTGTCGCCCTAGTGGAGCGGTATCTGAACACTGAGGAGTATCTACAAGACTTCTCTCCTGCTCGGCCGGCCCCAAGGAGCCAGAAGACTGCTGATCGCGGTAAGACTGTTCCTGATCTAAAGGGGGTGAGGGAGGGCCGTAAATTTGGAACTGAGACTGACCTATTAGCCCGACCTCTTAAGCCAGTTAGCCCTAAACAGCCTGGGGCTGTCAAAAACATTGTTTGCTGGCGGTGTCAAGGACTGGGCCACGTGGCTGCCAACTGTCCATTGGTTGATGAGCCTATGGAGTGTGACAGTGGGCAGAGGAGGTCATTGTTTGCGGGACCTGCCTGCTCTGCTTTGCCAACCCCAGATACAGAGCGACAAACTTGCAACCTGCTGATTGAAGGGCACTCAGTGCAAGCTCTGTTGGACTCTGGTAGTCTAGTGACTCTTGTGCATGGCAGCCTGGTGGACACTACGAAGCTGCAAAAGAGACAGATGAGGGTCATCTGCATACATGGTGATACAAAAGAGTACCTCACTGCTATAGTCTCTTTTGAAACCCCGTGCGGGAAAGTAACCCATGAAGTGGGGGTTGTAAATAGTCTGATGCATACTGTCATTGTGGGGTGTGATTTTCCTCTGTTTTGGCAAATGTGGAATATTCTTGATAAGTGTTTAAGTTGGTCTGCTGTAGATCCTATTCCTCTGACTGAACCTGTAAATGTGCAAACAGTAGGGGTGACCCAGAGTGAAACCGAGGGTTTTCCCTTAGCAGTGCTTGCAGGTGATACTGATGATATCCCAGAAGTTGGACTCCCTGATTTGCCAGTCTCCAGTGACAACTTTGGGATAGCTCAACTCAGGGACCCTACACTAACACATGCATGGCAAAGTGTAAAAGTAGTCAATGGGGTGTCTCAAGAACCTGGGGTAGAGAAAATATTTCCCCATTTTGCTTTAGAGAATGAACTCTTATATAGAGTTGATGAGAAAAATGGACAAGTTGTGGAGCAACTTGTGGTCCCAAAATCACATCGCCAAAAGGTGATGGATTTAGCTCATTCACATGTGCTCGGGGGGCACTTGGCCTATGAAAAAACCAAAGACCGGATTTTGCAGAGGTTTTATTGGCCCGGGGTACATAAAGACATAAAAGAATACTGTGATTCATGCCCAGAATGTCAGTTACGCAACCCGGTGGCGACCTTTAGGAGTCCGTTAGTGCCACTCCCAATTATTGAAACTCCTTTTGAGAGAATTGCAATGGATTTGGTGGGACCTCTTGTTAAGTCTGCCAGAGGTCACCAATACATTTTGGTTGTCCTTGATTATGCTACCCGCTATCCAGAAGCAATACCTCTAAGGAAAACCTCTGCAAAGATGATAGCCAAGGAGTTGTTCCAGATGTTTACTAGAGTGGGCATACCTAAAGAAATACTTACTGACCAGGGGACGCCCTTTATGTCAAAGGTTACAAAAGAGTTGTGCAAACTGTTAAAGGTAACTCACTTGCGTACCTCAGTCTATCATCCCCAAACGGATGGACTTGTTGAAAGGTTCAATAAAACCTTAAAAGGGATGCTCAGAAAAGTGGTGGCACAGGATGGTAAAGACTGGGATTGTCTTTTACCATATCTTATGTTTTCTGTACGGGAGGTGCCTCAAGCATCTACCGGATTTTCTCCCTTCGAGCTAGTGTATGGTCGGCACCCTCAGGGTCTTCTGGATATTGCCAAAGAGACCTGGGAGAGTGAGGCTACACCCTACAAAAGTGTGATTGAACACATCGCACAAATGCAGGAAATGATTGAAAAAGTAATGCCCATTGTAAAAGAACACCTGCTGCAGGCCCAGGAGAGTCAGTCCCGGGTTTACAACAGGTCGGCTAGAGTAAGAAACTTCAACCCTGGGGATAGGGTACTAGTCCTTGTCCCCACAGTAGAAAGTAAATTTTTGGCCAAATGGCAAGGACCTTACGAAATAGTTGAGAAGGTCGGAGAAGTGAATTACCAGGTTCACCAACCGGGTAGACGTAAGCCCTACCAAATTTATCATGTGAATCTAATCAAACCCTGGAAGGACCGAGAGGTGTTGTTTGCAGCTAACAGCATTGGCAAAAAGGGAAATAGCGTTGAGATACCAGAGGTAAAAATTGCAGACACCTTGTCGGGATCTCAAACTCAAGAAGCAAAGGAGTTTGTTCAGAAAAATAGAGATGTCTTTTCTGAGCTACCTGGTCGAACAGATATAATTAAACATGACATTGTAACCGAACCAGGGGTCAGAGTAAACCAAAAGCCCTATAGAATACCTGAGGCTAGACGTAAAGCTGTCTCCCAAGAAGTCCAAACAATGTTTCAGTTAGGAGTTATAGAGGAGTCCAATAGTGACTGGTCTAGTTCTATAGTCTTGGTTCCCAAACCTGATGGCACCATACGTTTCTGTAATGACTTCAGGAAACTGAACATGGTCTCAAAGTTTGATGCTTACCCAATGCCGCGAGTGGATGAGCTGATTGACAGGCTTGGTAATGCGAGGTTTTTTACCACATTAGATCTCACAAAAGGTTACTGGCAAGTACCGTTGACTGATGAGGCCAAAGAAAAAACAGCCTTTAGTGTCCCTGATGGCCATTTTCAGTATGTAGTTCTTCCCTTTGGTTTGCATGGGGCCCCGGCCACATTCCAGAGAATGATGGACAAAATTTTAAGACCACATCGTAAATATGCAGCTGCCTATTTAGACGATGTGATAGTCCATAGCACAGATTGGGAAAGTCACCTACCCAGGGTTCAAGCCGTCCTGAATTCTATTAGGGAAGCGGGTTTGACAGCAAACCCAAAGAAATGTGCCATTGGGCAAGAAGAGGCAACGCACTTGGGGTACACGATTGGGCGAGGGGCTATAAAGCCTCAAATAAACAAAGTGGAAGCCATTCAGAACTGGCCAAGGCCTTTGAACAAAAAGCAAGTCAAAGCATTCCTAGGTTTAACTGGTTATTATAGGCGTTTTATTGAAAATTTTGCCAGCATTGCAAGCCCTTTAACAGACCTTACAAAAGGGAAGGATTCAACCATGGTCAAATGGACCCCAGAGGCGGAACAAGCCTTTAAGAACCTGAAGCAGGCTCTATGTGCCCAGCCAGTGTTAGTCACACCAGACTTTAGAAAAGAGTTCATCGTGCAAACAGATGCCTCTGATGTTGGCATAGGGGCTGTGTTGTCACAAGTGAGGGATGGGGAAGAGCATCCAGTAGTTTACCTGAGTAAAAAGTTAAATGAACATGAGAAGAAATACTCAGTTGTAGAAAAGGAGTATTTTGCAATTAAGTGGGCCATAGAAGCTCTCAGGTATTATTTGGTAGGAAGAACATTCAAACTTGTAACTGACCATGCCCCCCTTAAATGGATGTGCCAAAACCGTGAGAAAAACAGGCGAGTGACCCGGTGGTTCATGTCTCTTCAGGATTATAGTTTTACAGTTGAACATAGACCCGGGCGTCAGCTTGGAAACGCCGATGCCCTGTCCAGGGTGTCCAAGGTCGAAACAGGGGGGGGAGGATATGTGACAGGACCATGGGGAAAGTGATAGGAGTCTACATTTCACCTAGGTTCCTGTCCTATACATTCTAAAAGCAGCCAGGGAATTGACAGAAAGGAAAACTAGGTTTTCCCATTGCAAGGGTTTTGTTAAAAAACCTGGTTAGAAGGGCCTGGCTGCTTGAAGCAGGGAGAGTTGGGTGGGTCTCTGCTCCAATTAGCCACTCCAGGTATTCAGGGTAACTGTGGCTAATCACGTGGAACCTGGGTGAGCTATAAAAGGGCAGACAGCTCACTAGCTGTGCTCTCTGCTCCTGGGAACAACTCTGGTGTGAGTAAAACAAACTGTGTGTTTTGTTGATGGAGCTGGGCACAAGGCTCAGTCTCATGTAGTGAGGAACTACTTCTTGTTTAGATGTAGCGGCCAGACGGCCAGGTATTTCATTTATTCTTGAACTGTTTTTGTTTTATATTTTGACCTGCAAACCTCAATAAAACTGGCTGAGGCCAGTTGCATCAAACTTGCGTGGACTGGACTGTGATTAATGTGCCTATAGCGCCCGTCTATCCCAGGAGACGGCGATCCCGGAAGCTAATCCCGTTACACATCACAGAACTCTTGAACGAGTGTATAATGGGATCTTCATTTTCCAAGAAGGTATTGGCCCAGGCATGGGGCTCACCCCTTAGGTAGGAGATGGTGGTGCACACCATAATTTTATCAGATACGTAAGTTCTCGGTCTAAGGTCGTACATCAGTTTACATGCTGAAATAAAGGAGCGTTAGTGTCTTCTCTCCCCATAAATATAAATATTCGTTATAATATTCATCATATATTCGCGAATATTCGTATTCGAGATTATTCTCTTGATTGCGAAAAATCAGCAATTAAAAATCGCATAATGTGAATTTGTAATGCGAAATACAGGCGTGGGTCACCTTGGCTACATTTTTCAAGCTGCTAGAAGTTTCCTGAGTTTTTGCTGACTGAATTAGAATATTCTTCATTATTTATTTTATTTTAGCTTATGCGAAAAATCGTCAATGTAATATGCGCATTAATCGAGTGGGTTATAGGCAACTTTCCTATTGTGTTGGCTTGCTAGAATTCGCGAATATGTAGAATATAGTGTGATTTATATTCGTTAAAACGAATATTCGTCATTTTTTTTTCATCTGAACCCATTATATTTACTACTCTAATGGGTTCAGATGAAAAAATATATAATCACACTAATATATATCACACTATATTCTACATATTTGCGAATTCTAGCAAGCCAATCCTGGGTTTCAGATGTAAAAAAATAGACGAATATTCGTTTTTACAAATATATATCACTATATTCGAAATATTCGCAAATTCTCAAAGTTGCAATGATCGCGATTAAAATTCGCTATTCGAATATTCGCTCTCAACACTAGTTATGGACAGTCAGTCAATTAGAATAAATCTTTGGATCAATGACCAGAAATCTAATAACTATACCCTGTAATATTACACTGCAGAAATACACCCAGGCTTCTCTTGAACTCTTTTAGTGAAATCACCATCACCACCTCCTCCAGCAGAGAGTTCCATGGTTTCACAGTTCTTACAGTAAAGAATCCTCTTCTATATTTGTGTAGAAACCTTCTTTCCTCTAGACGTAGAGAATGTCCTCTTGTCACAGTCACAGTCCTGGGTATAAATAGATCATGGGAAAGATGGCTGTACTGACTTCTGATGTATTTATACATAGTTATTAGACCTCCTCTCAGTCGTCTTTTTTCTAAACTGAATAACCCTAATTTTGATAATCTTGCTGTGTACTGTAGTTCACTTATTTCAGTTATTCAGAATATATTATTAGCAAATATATTTGTAAAAAAGTGAATTTGTTATGAATTTCACAAAAAGTCTTCTGATAAATATATGTAACTAGAGTTGAGCGATCACCTGGATGTTCGGGTTCGAGAAGTTCTGCTGAACTTCCCGAAAATGTTTAGGTTCGGGATCCGAACTCGACCTGAACTTCACTCCGAACCTGAACCCCATTGAAGTCAATAGGGACCCGAACTTTTGGGCACTAAAAAGGCTGTAAAATAGCCCAGGCAAGGGCTAGAGAGCTGCAAAATGCAGCAAATTGTAGGTAATTCCCGTGCAAACAAATGTTGATAAGGAAATGACTTAAAATAACGTAAAATAGAGAAAAATAATAAATAAACATTCTAATCTTGTGCCCAAGTGAGTGACAGTGGCACCTGTCACCCAGCAAACAGAGGATGTGGCAGCAACGCCACCACATCTGTCATCGTCACCAAGCATCTCCACCAAATCCCATGAAAGTGTTCAGCTATCAGCTGTCCATCTCCCAAACACTGAAGAGAAAATGAAATAGAAAGAGGAAATACCCCCCTACCCATGGCTCTGAATGCCTTATTTCAAACTTCCTGGTCCTTTGAAATGCTGTCATTCTGTCTGGTTGACAGTTTTAAAAACCTTATGGCAGTGGCTGTCCCACAGTACGTGTATCCCAGCCGCTGCTACTTTTGCAGGCGAGCCATCCCTTCCCTACACAACCAAGTGGCGGACAAAATCAGGTGTGCACTGCGCAACACTATCTATGGCTACGTCCACATATCCAACAACACAGTGGATAAATGTAGCGGCTGGCCCAGAGGCGGATAGCATTTTTGCGAATGTCCTTCCGCCCCCGAGGATTGCTGGGCATTTCTCTTTGTATCCTGTTACCTCCTCCTCCTCTTACTCTGATTCCTCCTCCTCCTCCTCTACCACCCCCTCATCCACTCAGTGTAACACCTTCACCACCCACAGCAGCACAGCCAGGGTAAATGACAGCAGTCTGTTTTAAAACTTGTGTGTATGTGGGAAAAAACCCACAACGCGCAGGAGCTGTGGACAGGCATGTAACAACAGACGGATGATTGGTTGGTGCCATTGAGCCTTCAGCCCGGCCTGGTGTTGTGCGCTAAAGGGGCAAACTGTAATAGCAGGTCTGGGTCTAGCCGGTTTGACGCACATCCCCTGCCTGCCACATGTGCTGAATTTGGGGAGCAGAAATTCCTAAACACCAGACAGGGAAAATCAATTCAGTTATTAGAACACACACCCCCCCCCCCCCCTTTCACTAAAACCATTAACAAACTATTTACAAATTTACTTAAAAACATATTAAAATAACTATAATGCAGCTAAACTAACCATACAAACAAACAAAACTATATACACGCCTTATCTTTAACTTAAGGCCAGCCAATTACAAGTGGCTCGGAGGGTGGGTTCCTGCACCAACATAGGCCCTGGCCTGGAGCACAATTGTCCAGCCAGGGCACAGTTCTGGAGGATGAGGTGGATAAGTAGGATGAGAAGGAGTAGGAAGAACCGTGTTCTCAGCAGGGTGGCACCGAAGCCAGCTCACGGTCAGCTGGGTCACCATCAGCACCTCAGAAGGTTGGGTTAGCATTGGCGAAATGTGGGAAAGCTTTGTCATAATGCCACAACAAACTGCACCACCAGCAGATCTGGAACGTGTTAGCAGGAGGCAGCATTTTAGCAACATGGTGGAAGAGTACACGTACTGACTGATGGGTTTGCCCAGGGGCGTAGCTACAGGGAAGCATGGGAAGCTACTTTTTTGGGTCCCTGACCTATAAGGGGCCCATCCAGGAGGAGGAGGAGGAGAACTAAAAGACTTTGTCAGGGCCCCATCAACAAAATTATACAATAAAATTATATACAGTGGCAGTATAGACAGTATAGAAAGCGGATGGAAAATTAACCTAAACAGCCTCACACCCTACACACTCAACACCCCCACCCCTTTCACTCAAACCATTAACAAACTATTTACAAATTTACATAAAAAACATATTAAAATAACTATAATGCAGCTAAAGTAACTATATAAACCAACAAAACTATATACACGCCTTATCCTTAACTTAAGGCCAGCCAATTACAAGTGGCTGGGAGGGTGGGTTCCTGCACCAAAATAGGCCCTGGCCAGGGCACAGTTCTGGAGGATGAGGAGGAGTAGGAGGAACGCTGGGGGATACAGAGGACACAGACGATATACCTCCCTCAAAGAGGATAGATTGTCCTTGCCTCTGGGCAGCCTGGCAGACATGAGCGACAACATGCTGCAGTGCCTGCGCAACGACCGCCCAGTTTCTGCCACATTCTAACTTGTGCTGCTTACTGGGTGGCCACCCTGCTGCATCCCTGTTACAAAGACAACGTGCCGTCCTTAATTCCCTCACTGGAGTGTGATAGGAAGATGAGCTCGCTAGTAGACACGCTGCTGATGGCATTTACACCTGACACCGTGGACTAAGTGGAAGCACAAGGTGAAGGCAGAGGAGGAGGAGGAAGAATTTGCCAATCCAGCTGGGTCACCACCAACACCTCAGAAAGCAGGTTTATCATTGGCAAAATGTGGAAAGCTTTGTCATCACGCCACAACAACCTGCACCACCAGCAGATCTGGATCATCTTAGCCGGAGGCAGCATTTGAGCAACATGTTGGAACAGTACACGTACTGACTGATGGGTCTGCCTAGGGGAATAGCTACAGTGAAAGCAGTGGAAGCAACTGCTTTGGGGCAGTGACCTAGAAAGGGCCCATCCAGGAGGAGGAGGAGGAGTAAAGGACATTGTCAGGACCCACTCAACAGTATTATACAATGAAATTATATAGGCAGTATAGACAGTGTAGAAAGCGAATGGAACAGCTGCTTGGCCTGGTCTGAGAGAGCGATCTTTAGTACCCACAGGCATGGCGGCATGAAAGGAGGGGGTTGCGCAAAAATTACTGGGGGAGGGGGGCCCCATTCAAAAATTTTATGTGGTGCCCAATCATTTCTAGCTACGCCACTGGGTCTGTCCCATTCAACTTCTGGGTCTTCAAACTGGGCACATGTCCTGAGGTTGCCCTTTACGCTTTGGAGGTTCTGGCCCACCCTGCAGCCACTGTATTGTCTGAATGTGTGTTTAGCATGGCTGGGGGCATTATCACAGAAAAGCGCAGCCGCCTATCCGCAGACTATGTTGGCAACTAAGCTTTCGTTTATTAAAAAGAACCAGACATGGATCCCACAGGACTTGTTTGAACCTTATGCAGAATAGACATGTATACCGGCCTCACCCAACCATTGTTGTAAAATAAAAAAACTGTTATTGGAGACTATCTTTGGCTTCACAGCCCAAAAAGGCTTAATTTCATGCAAGAATGTAACCGCCAATTGTAAGTTCCCTGTCAGTTATGCAGTGCAGGGGATTGTACCTGGCAAAAATGGTTATATTTCACCCAACAATTTAAAATCTATCCTTTGCCGGACAGTATGAAACTTGTCCAGCCACAGCTGATACCCCAGATTTACTGTATTTCTATTTTTGCAACTGATTTTCACCCCCCCAAAAAATATATCCTTTGACGGATACTAAGGAAATTGTCCAGTCACAGCTGGAACACCAGATTCAGGGTATTGCTATTTTGGCAATTACATTTATCCCCAGAAAAAAATATACCCTTTTACGGACAGATTTAAACTAGGTCTGCAACAGCTGGAACACCAGATTTACTGTATTTCTATTTTTGAAACTGAATTTCACCGCAGAAAATAATATATCCTGTGACGGACACTATTAAACTTGGCCAGCCACAGCTAAAACCACTGATTTATGGTATTGCTATTTTGGCAATTGAATTTCACCCCAGAAAAAAATATATCCTTTGCTGGACACTATTAAACTTGTCCAGCCACAGCTGGAACACCAGATTTACTGTATTTCTTTTTTTGCAACTGTATTTCACCCCAGAAAATAATATATCCTTTGACGGACACTAGGGAAATTGTCCAGTCACAGCTGGAACACCAGATTTACTGTATTTCTATTTTGGCAACTGAATTTCACCCCAGAAAATAATAAATCCTTTGACGGACACTATTAAACTTGTCCAGTCACAGCTGGAACACCAGATTTACGGTATTGCTATTTTGGCAATTGAATTTCACCCCAGAAAATTATCTATCCTTTGCCGGACACTATTAAACTTTGCCAGCCATTGCTGGGACACCAGATTTAGGGGATTGCTATTTTGGCAATTGAATTTAACCCCTTAATAAAATATAGAAATTTCTATCCTGGGTTTCTAAGGGTGACAATAAGCCCAGCCAAGCCCCTGATGTAGGATATAGCAAAAAAAAAAACTAGTATTGATAGGTTGATGGACTTAGTGGCAGCTTGTGCTGGTGCACCACAAGACACAAAATGGCCGCCGATCAAAGTGACAGAAAAACGCTCTGTGCAGCCTAAAAACCAGTGAGCAGTTAACTAGCAGAAGTTAAATGATTCACAGCTGTAGATCGATCACTTCATTAGGTGTTTTTGCTGACTTTTCCCTGTCTAATCTCGCCCTCACAGAAGCTGCGTCCTCTCCCTACACTAATCAAAGCAGAGTGACGTGCGGGACTACGTGACTCCAGCTTAAGGCTGGGTCACATGCTGCACTTGGCCAATCACAGCCATGCCATTAGTAGGCATGGCTGTGATGGCTTCTTAGAGCAAGAAGTAAAACGCTAGCTGATTGGATGCAGTGCAGCCCTTCAGAAAGCGGGAAGAAATCGTTGAACAACGGACCCGAACCCGAACTTTCTTGAAAATGTTCAGGTCCGGGTCCGTGTCACGAACACCCCAAAATTCGGTACGAACCCAAACTATCCAGTTCGGGTTCTCTCGTCCCTAAATGTAACGCTTTTTTTTTTGATGTAGCACATAAAATGGTGTGCACACAATTTTACTTTCCATGTCTGAGGGCTAAACCGGTGGGAGAAAGTGGGGGGAGGGAGTTGGTCCTGATTGGCTGAACCAGGTTGTTAGTCAATCAGGGAGATGCCTGTGCAGAACAAGGAGAACACCATTCTGCATTGTATTTCCAACCTGGAAGAATGATGTGCTATGGCTCTGTCTGCTAAAAGAGTCTTCAGATATAAGCCACTGATATGCTGTGACACAGGGGCGAACTGGGAACTTAAAGTGGCCCTGTTTTGTAGTCAGGTCCAAATTGATGGAAGGCAGGGCCGGCAATATCATATTGTGGAACATTATATTACCACAACAGAGCCAAATACCACAGTCCATGACAAAATACTGCCACCAATGGCACAAAATACATCCCCAAAATTGACAATTGGCCGTCAAAGAGGAGTGCTTGTGTGGCCCCCTGGGCATGGGCCCACCAGGAAATTTCCCTCTAAGTTCTATGGCCAATCCGCCCCTGCTGTGACAGTATATGAAGATTATAGGGAGAGAATAGCAGGCATATTTGGGAATTGTAGGTATAATAATGGGTTTAATATAATCAGAGAAAGAGAATGAGGGAGTGAGAACTGGTCACTATTAGCTGTATTTGCTGTCAGGCAACTGTCAATTTCTATTTACCGTCTATAATTGGGTATCTTAGTGCATTATAGCCATATGACTGAATACATTGTATATTGCTACAAGATAATGGGTGGATAGGATAGCTATTGCTATCATGCCACTCTCACTGTTTGCCCACCATCATGTCCTGTACTATGATGGCAGCAGCAGCTGCAGCCATATACTATTGCCGCTGTCTGACTGCCTACCTACCATCTTGTTCTATACTGTATGGCTGCTGACGTAAACATGCCAATGTTTTCCTGTCTACCATCATGTTCTGTACTGTATGTCTGCTGCTGCCTGCCTACCATCATGTTCTCTACCATATGGCTGCTGCTAATTCCACTTCCACCGCTGTTATTCCCTGCTGCTAATACCCTATTGCCAAATCCATTACCCCCACTGCCACTATCATTACTGATACACAACCAAACACACATATACTGCCTTGACTGTTCCATGCTGTGCTGCTTATGCTGCCAATCCAAATGCAGCAACATGCCACTATTACCCTACCCTTTCCACGTTGTACTGCTGGTGCTCCCATGTAAAGGAGAATGTTTCAAACAAGCCACTCTCTCTTCTGACAGTTAACATTTGTTTGTTTATAATTATGGGCTGGCATTCTGCACCCTTTAAAACATCATTTTTGGACACTTGTGTAGAACAAGCCACACCTTCCTCTGACATTAATGTGTGTGTGTAAACAGGGGAAGGGATCAACCCCCATTAAGAAACTATTTTTGGACAAGTTGTTATGCACGCGGTTGTGGACCCACTGCGCCACTGACTGGGTATACTCTGGAGGGGTGTAACTAAGCCAATTCCTGGTCTTCACTAGAGCCTCTGATGGTGTGGATAGACTTGGGCCATTAGGGTAGTTGCCAGGGGCTACTCCAGAGCAGTCCCAGAGTCAGTGGCAGCTGACAAGCGTATCAGAATACTCGGTGCAAACACCGAGGGGACTTGCGTGGCCAGGAGGTTCTGGGTCTGGACAGGCGGCAATCAAGCTAAGTCATTAAGCAAAGACCGAGGTCAGAGGCAGGCAGTAAACATAGTCCATAAACGAGATCCAAGGTCAGGGGCAGGCGGCAAACAGGCAAAGTTCATAAACAAAGTCTGAGGTCAGAGGCAGGCGTCAAACAGGCAAAGTCCAGGAGTTCAATAAGCAAGGTCCAGTACACAGCGAAGCAGACATAAGAGACACCTTAGCACTTGGAGATAGACAAGCTCAAACCATGAGGTTGTTCAGGCTTCTTCCTGTAGTAGGAAGCTCCTTTAAATTCCTGTTGCAATCCAGCCATAGGCTGGTGAGACAGAGGGCATGTATGTGTTGCCTTATAGGTGAAGAGAGACACACCCACGCAAGCTAAAACACCACTGCAAGTCTCCAGCAGGAAGGAAACTCTGGCATTGAACACAGATAGCATAGTTAAGCTACCTGCTGCCCACGTTTGTCAGTAGGGTGGCAGGAGGAAAAAGAGGGAGCCCGGTGCCTACGGTTAGGGACAGCGGCACTGGCACGGACCGCAGGGCTAACACACGTGATCCCAACAAGACACTGTTTTTCCCCCATAACCCCATGTGTAAACAAAAACCATCTGCCCCAGATAAGGGACAATTTTTGGACACTTTTTAGTAGGAAAAATCATGACACTTCTGATTGTTCAGTGTCTTTGTAAACATGTGTTTACCCTAAGGTATATATGTGTCATTCTGACATTATTTGTCATTGCTCTCCTTGAATTCAAGAGTTTAAAAGAGGGAGAAGAGGGGGAAAGAGAAAAAGCAAAAATTCAGAGGAAATTAACAAAAAGAGATAACATCTTTTCATAGGAGGTCTGAGTCCTAGTAGAATATGGGATGTTATATACCAATTTACTGGAAAATCAAATCAACGTTAATTTGGGACAAATCAATTTAGTTCTGAACCAAACTTTTTGAAAAATTTGCCAAACTGGACAGAAAACAAATCTCAAGAAGTTCACTAATCTTTAATTCAGACCCTTTGTTATGACCCTTAAAATTTAGTTGTTAGGTCATCATATTTTTTTTTTTTTTATCATCTTCTGCACCTTGTTTGTAGTGCACTTGTGGTAAATTTAGTTGATTGGACATGATTTGGAAAGACGCACCCCACATTGGGTCTCACAGCTAACCGTGCATATTGAAGTTAAAAACAAGCCATGAGGCCATGTAGCACTCAGACACAGGATTGTGGAGAAGGGATCTGGAGAATGCAAAAATTGTTCTGGTGCAATGAAAGTTGTCAAGAGCACAGTTGCCTTCATAATTCTTAAATGGAAAATGTTTGAAATAACCAGGACACTTCCTAGAGCTGGTCGAGTCACCAAACTACAGTAAGTAACCTGGGAGAAGGGCCTTGATAAGAGATGTGACAAGAAACCCAATGGTCACTCTAGCTGAGCTCCAAAGATCCTGTGTTCAGATGAAGATGTTAGTTTTTCCTTTACAGTAAATTGCCAAAGATTTTTAACATTCTGTTTTCACTTTGTCATTATGGGGTATTAAGTGCAGAATGATGGGAAAACTTTTTACTTTTTATTTTAGCACAAGGTCGCAACATACTGTAACAAAATGTGATAAAAGTGAAAGGGTCTAAAAACTTTCCAAATGCATTGTATACACTTATTATTTAATTTCTAACATCCTTAATACCTAACAGCTCAAAGGAGACAGAATCATAAGACTGAACAACAGAACCTGCTGATAAACAACATGGGAAATTTTATTGTCAGGTGCACAGATGGAAATATTTTTACCTGATCCAGCTGTGTAGCAGGCAACATACAGTTGTCCATATGAGAAACATTGATTTTACTTTTCAAGACTTATTAGTAGGTCCAAAGGATGCCATTGAAGTCAAGAAGATCAAGTGGCAGTTGCTGTTCCTCTTCAAAAATTATGTCTAAAAACTTGAATGTGTCCAAAAAGCATAAGATGCAATGAGGGATGATTTTTTTTTAAACTGGTGTATAAGAAAATGAGGCAGTTTCCTATAGTAGCCTATCCAAAATGAAAGTAGTAATCTGACTGATGGCTATGGACAACCGCTTCACTTTACCTTCCCATGTGGGGTCATCTAGTAAAGTACACTTACCTGCTACTGGCAAAAAAAAATTAAAAAATAAAGCGCCCTGTCCCCTTAACAGTCTGTGACGATACAAATGAGAAATAAATTGTGAGCTCTCTTGCCTAAAGAGGACAAACAGACATTCACTTTTAAAATATAGCTTATGAGCACATTCGTAAATTAAGCATTGCATTTTACAGCTTTGTTTCTAAGACATATATATGTAAAGCCACTTTCACAACAGCAAATACATTCTAATGTCCTTCAAGTGCAGAAAAGTCCCGTGTAAAAGCACTGAGCAGGAAAAAATTATATTTATGTTCATCACACCATGAGGCATCCTTGAGTGCTTTAAAATGAGAGAACAACACAGCTTAAAAATTTCCATAATGATATACTTTAAAGGCTCGACTTTGTGTCTCAGGAAGCATTTGATTGATTTATTCCCTTTTGTCGAGACAATGTTTATAACTGATAAGGATTACACTGCTTCTCTCTACAGTAGGTTGCTGTGTTGTCTGTCATACTGTCATTTAAAGCAAAAGGGTACACAAAGCCATGCGTTCATAGAGAACAAATTCATTTCTGAACTTAGGTTTCATGCTTTCAAGTGCAGCATTAAGTCAATTCACAAAGATTTTGACATTGTGAGAAATTGGCATTAATTATCCGCTTCACAGGTAGATGCATGCATTTGATTAACAACACAGTTAAAACTATATTAGGTTTCGTAAAGACTACTGTAGAGGGATACATTAATGTAGATGTAGTTGTTATAAATCTTTGGGTGGTTTGGGTGACAATTGGAAATGAGCGAAATGAAGTCAAATGAATTGACTTCGATCCGAATTTCAGGAAAAATTTGATTTGCCATGAAGCTGAATTTCCTCGGGCTTCGTGGTAACAAATCTATTTTTCCTGAAATGGTCGTGAAAAAAAAAAAAAAACATGCTCACATCCATTTGCTAGCGGAGAGCCCATTGTGGCCATCTTGATTGAAGAAACCGCAAAATCGACGTCACCACTTGACATTTCACACAGTTTCTTCAACCAAGATGCCCAAGACAGCCTCTCCGCGAGGAAATGGATAAGGTGAGTATGGATTTTTTTTTACTCTGATTAACCCCTGAAAAGCCTCAATTTTTTTTTTTAATATCTCTTTATTGAAATTCTCATTTGCCAAGAATAAGCCTCAATTTTAATGACACATGCCGCGATCATTGCACCCACTACATTTGTGAAATTCAGCGAAGCTGCCAAATCCAATTTTCCCAATTGTCATCTCTAGTGACAATCCATGTGCTTTACTCTACTGGTAAGACTTGAGGTTCAGTTTCATAAATGAAATAACCACTAATCATTATATTACGGCTCTAATACAATGCAAACAATCAATTCAACCTTAAATCAAGAAGCAATTCCTATAAAACAAAAAAATATCTAAAACTATAAAACTGATTGGATACTAAAAGAAAACACTACATATAGCAGCAAACTGCTCCATGTGCAATATTTGCTCATGCAGTATGTTTTGCAGAAATGTAATTCTTTGCGGTATCCACCTGTACATTTTATATTATTTGGAGTTGCTGGTCTAACTTTTTTTTTAATTATTCTACTCGGTCATGTCTTGGTCTTCAGCGTGGGATAGGTGCCAAATGTGAAACACAACTGGTTTAGGGCTCATAAACATGGCTGCTGCACGGCAATTCGGTGCATTGGGGACCGCGCACAGGAAACATCCGTGCACCTGCCAGAGACAGATCCAGACCCATTTAACTTGAATGGGTCCGTGATCTGTCCGCACTGCAAAAAAATGTTGTTTTTCTTGTGGTGTGGAGGCATGGAGAAAAACTCCACACGGAAGCACTCCGCAATGCACCTTCCAGAGTGCGGACCCATCAATGTGAAAGGGTCCACATCCGTGATGTGGTGCAAAAATGGCCGGGGCACGTATACTGTGTGACTCAGCCTTCTACAGATTTCCCCTGGCATTTAAATCTGCAGTGGTATTAACTGAGCAGCCTGTTTAGTGTCACGATTCTGTAGTTTCCAAGCTATCGTATAAGTGAAGATGGCCGGACTGACTGACTTCTTCACAGACAATGTTTTTATGTCATAGTTTGGTTAAAGTAAATTTTTTTGTTGAATTTCACCCAACAAATGATCATATAGGTTGAAATAGTCAATTTTGGTAAAATTTTGACTGTTGTGTATGAGTACCTTAAAGATTGAAAACCAGTGTTCACGGACTCTCTTCAAGCTGTAGTATTTTCTGAAATACTGTCTGTACCACGAGCCACACAAGAAAGGCAGCGGGAGATTAGGGAGGTTAACAAGTGGCTCAAGAACGTGTGTAGGAAGGAGGGGTTCGGGTTCCTGGAGAACTGGGCCAACTTCTCTGTCGACTACAGACTCTATCGTAGGGACGGGCTGCACCTCAATGGGGAAGGGGCAGCTGTGCTGGGGAGATAGATGGCTAGAAGGTTAGAGGAGTGTTTAAACTAGGGACTGGGGGGGTGGGTAATTACATTATAGGAGGGGAAGATGGTGCAGATAGAGACCAGGGGCAAGGCAGTGTGACTGGGGTAGGAATGGAAAGGGGGACTAGAACAGTTCAGAATGAAAGGTGTAGGGTAAAAAATATACATAAACATTTTAAATGTATGTATACTAATGCCAGAAGCCTGACTAACAAGACTGGTGACCTGAAATTAGTGATGTGTGAGGAGGACTATGACATAGTGGAAATAACTGAGACATGGCTGGATGATAGCTATTACTGGGCAGTTAATATAAAAAGTTACAATCTGTTTAGAAAGAATCGTCAAAACCGGAGAGAGGGAGGGGTCTGCCTTTATGTGAAGTCCTGTCTAAAGCCCACAATTCGAGAAGACATCTTGTGAGGGACATGAACATGTGGAGTCACTGTGGGTAGAAATACATGGAGGCAAAAACAATAATAAATTACTAATAGGAGTTTATTATAAACCACCAAATATACAAGAGTCCACAGAAAATCTATTACTAAGCGAGATAGACGAGGCGGCAAATTATAATGAAGTCGTTATTATGGGGGACTTCAACTACCCAGATATAGACTGGGAAACTGAAAGCTGTACATCCCATAAAGGAAACAGGTTCTTGGCAATAGCCAAAGACAATTACCTTTCCCAACAGGTTCAGGACCCAACTAGAGGGACAGCCATACTGGACTTTGTATTAACCAATAGACCTGATAGAACAACAGATGTGTAGAGATTTCCCGAACTATTCGCCGGCGAACAGTTCCCGGCGAACATAGCTTGTTCGCGTCTGCCGCGGCGAGCGAACATATGCGATGTTCGCGTTCGCCCCTATACTTTATCATTGAGCAAACTTTGACCCTGTACCTCACAGTCAGCAGACACATTCCATCCAATCAGCATACCCTCCCTCCCAGAACCACCCACCTCCTATCTAAATGCAAGGACGGCATCCATCTTAGATTCGTTCTGAAGCTGCAGTGTTAGTAATTGAAAATCGCAATGCGATTAATATAACCTGAATTATTCGCATTGAGATTATAATTTAGAGCTGAGTTCCTAATGGTTGTATTGCTAGAATATAACGAAGATAACGAATATAGCACTATATTTTCAATCTTCGTTATATTCTAGCAATACAACCATTAGGAACTCCGCTCTAAGTTATAATCTCAATGCGAATAATACAGGTTATATTAATCGCATTGCGAATCCAACTTCTATAATGCACTATTCATAGATATAGCGCTGTATTCGTTACTTCCTACTATCCCACCATTAGGGTGGTTCGCCCTGTTCACACGTTCGCGAACATTTGTGGAAATTCGCGTTCGCCACTTGCGAACGGAAAATTTTATGTTCGCGACATCTCTACAGATGTGCAGGTTGGGGAACACCGAGGAAATAGTGAACATGAAGTAATAACCTTCCAATTATCCTTCAAACGAGAGTTTCTAAAGGGAGGAACAAAAATACCAAACTTCAAAAAAGCAAAATTTAGCCAACTAAGAGAGGCCATAGGCCTAACTAACTGTGAAAAAGTCCTCAAAAATAAAAATACAACCACAAAATGGGAGATTTGTAAAAGCATTATAACATCTAATTGTGAGAGGTACATACCTTATAGGAATAAACGCTAATAAACAATAAGAAACCAATGTAGATAAATAGAACCGTAAAGAAAGCAATACATGACAAAAAGAAAGCATTTAAATCACTAAAACAGGAGGGGAGCCAGGAAGCACTGAAAAACTATAAGGAAAGAAATTAGAATAAGTAAGAAACAAATAAAAACTGCCAAACTAGAGACCGAGAGATTAATTGCCAAAGTGAGTAAAACTAACCCTAAAATCTTCTTCAATTATATAAATGGAAAAAAATATAAATCTGAAGGAGTCGGCCCTCTTCACAGCAATGAGGGGGGTGTTGCAGAGAGCGATGAGGATAAAGCAAAACTATTAAATATTTTTTTCTCCACTATATTCACTTAGGAAAATAAACTGTCAGATGAAATGCAGAATGTAAAAGTAAATTCCCCATTAAAAGTGTCCTGTCTGACACTGGAAGTAGTACAACAGCGACTTAAAAAGAGTAAAATAGACAAATCGCCAGGACCGGATGGCATGCACCCACGTATCCTAAGGGAATTAAGTGATGTCATAGCCAGACCTTTATTGCTGATATTTACAGACTCTATACTGACAAGGAATGTTCCACAGGATTGGCGCATAGCAAATGTGGTGCCAATATTCAAAAAGGGTCCAAAAACAGAGCCTGGAAATTATAGGCCGGTAAGTTTAACATCTGTTGTTGGTAAACTGTTCGAAGAGATGCTATCTTGGAGTATCGCAATGAAAATAAGCTAATAATGCCAAATCAGCATGGCTTCATGAGGGATCGGTTATGCCAAACTAATTTAATCAGTTTCTATGAGGAGGTAAGTTCTAGACTTAACCGGGGTGAGGCAGTGGATGTCATTTGACAATGTACCACACAAAAGGTTAGTATATAAAGTGAGAATGCTCTGACTGGGAGAAAATGTCTGTATCTGGGTAAGTAACTGGCTGAGTAATAGAAAACAGAGGGTGGTTATTATCGGTACACTCTCAGAATGGGTCACTGTCACAAGTGGGGTACCTCAGGGGTCAGTACTGCGCCCTATTCTCTTCAATATATTTATTAATGTTCTTGTAGAAGGCTTGCACATAGAGATGAGCAAACACCTGGATGTTCGGGTTCGAGAAGTTCGGCCGAACTTTCCGAAAATGTTCGGGTTCGGGATCCGAACTCGACCCGAACTTTATCCCGAACCCGAACCCCATTGAAGTCAATGGGGACCCGAACTTTTAGGCACTAAAAAGGCTGTAAAATAGTCCAGGAAAGGGCTAGAGGGCTGCCAAAGGCAGCAACATGTAGGTAAATGCCCTGCAAACAAATGTGGATAGGGAAATGAATTAAAATAAAATAAAATAAATAAAAATGAACCAATATCAATTGGAGAGAGGTCCCACAGCAAGGAATCATGCGTCATATCACCAACAACTGGAGAAGGCCACTCTCATTTATTTCGGACCAGCACCCAGACAGAGGAGAGAGGACCCACAGCAAGGAATCATGCCTCATATCAACCACCAGCGGAGAAGTCCACTCTCATTTATTTCGGCCCAGCACCCAGACAGAGGAAACAGGTCCCACAGCAAGGAATCATGCCTCATATCAAACACCAACGGAGAAGGCCACTCTCATTTATTTCGGACCAGCACCCAGACAGAGGAGAGAGGTCCCACAGCAAGGAATCATGCCTCATATCAACCACCACCGGAGAAGGCCACTCTCTTTTATTTCGGACCAGCACCCAGACAGAGGAGAGAGGTCCCACAGCAAGGAATCATGCGTCATATCAACCACCACCGGAGAAGGCCACTCTCAGTTATTTCGGCCCAGCACCCAGACAGAGGAGAGAGGTCCCACAGCAAGGAATCATGCATCATATCAACCACCAACGGAGAAGGCCACTCTCATTTATTTCGGACCAGCACCCAGACAGAGGAGAGAGGTCCCACAGCAAAGAATCATGCCTCATATCAACCACCACCGGAGAAGGCCACTCTCATTTATTTCGGACCAGCACCCAGACAGAGGAGAGAGGTCCCACAGCAAGGAATCATGCCTCATATCAACCACCAACGGAGAAGGCCACTCATTTATTTCGGCCCACCACCCAGACAGAGGATACAGGTCCCACAGCAAGGAATCATGCGTCATATCAACCACCAACAGAGAAGGCCACTCTCATTTATTTGGGACCAGCACCCAGACAGAGGATACAGGTCACACAGCAAGGAATCATGCGTCATATCAACCACCAACGGAGAAGGCCACTCTCATTTATTTCGGACCAGCACCCAGACAGAGGAAAGGTTCATTCAACTTTGGGTTGCACCGCACGATCATGGTAAAGTTAAAAAAATAAGGATTCGATAAAGAAGTGCCCCGGAGTACAAAAATACATGGTTGATGGGGAGGCAGTTATAAATGTCTATTCTGCACAAGGGAGGCACAGGTCCTGTGGGATCCATGCTTGGTTCATTTTTATGAACGTCAGCTTGTCCACGTTAGCTGTGGACAGGCGGCTGCGTTTGTCAGTAATGACGCCCCCTGCCGTGCTGAATACACGTTCAGACAAAACGCTGGCCGCCGGGCAGGCCAGCACCTCCAAGGCATAAAATGCTAACTCTGGCCACGTGGCCAATTTGGAGACACAGAAGTTGGATGGGGCCGAACCATCAGTCAGTACGTGGAGGGGTGTGCAGACGTACTGTTCAACCATGTTAGTGAAATGCTGCCTCCTGCTAACACGTTCCGTATCAGGTGGTGGTGCAGTTAGCTGTGGCGTGGAGACAAAACTTTTCCACATTTCTGCCATGCTAACCCTGTCCTCAGAGTTGCTGGCCGTGACACAGCTGCGTTGGCGACCTCTTGCTCCTCCTCTGCCTTCGCCTTGGGCTTCCACCTGTTCCCCTGTGACATTTGGGAATGCTCTCAGGAGCGCCTCTACCAGCGTGCGCTTGTACTCGTGCATCTTCCTATCACGCTCCAGTGCAGGAAGTAAGGTGGGCACATTGTCTTTGTATCGGGGATCTAGCAGGGTGGCAAACCAGTAGTCCGCACACGTTAAAATGTGGGCAACTCTGCTGTCGTTGCGCAGGCACTGCAGCATGTAGTCGCTCATGTGTGCCAGGCTCCCCAGAGGTAAGGACATGCTGTCCTCTGTGGGAGGCGTATCGTCATCGTCCTCCGTATCCCCCCAGCCACGCACCAGTGATGGGCCTGAGCTGTGTCGGGTGCCACCCCGCTGTGAACCTGCTTCATCCTCATCCTCCTCCACCTCCTCCTCATCCTCCTCGTCCTCCAGTAGTGGGCCCTGGCTGGCCACATTTGTACCTGGCCTCTGCTGTTGCAAAAAACCTCCCTCTGAGCCACTTCTAACAGACTAGCCTGAAAGTGCTAAAAATGACCCCTCATCCTCCTCCTCCTTCTCCTTCTCCTCCTGGGCCACCTCCTCTTCCATCATCGCCCTAAGCGTTTTCTCAAGGAGACATAGAAGTGGTATTGTAACGCTGATAACGGTGTCATCGCCACTGGCCATGTTGGTGGAGTACTCGAAACAGGGCACACAGGTCTCGCATGGAGGCCCAATCATTGGTGGTGAAGTGGTGCTGTTCCGCAGTGCGACTGACGCGTGCGTGCTGCAGCTGAAACTCCACTATGACCTGCTACTGCTCGCACAGTCTCTCCAGCATGTGCAAGGTGGAGTTCCACCTGGTGGGCACGTCGCATATGAGGCGGTGAGCGGGAAGGCCGAAGTTCAGCTGTAGCGCAGACAGGCGAGCAGCGGCAGGATGTGAATGCCGGAAGCGCGCACAGACGGCCCGCACTTTATGCAGCAGCTCTGACATGTCGGGGTAGTTGTGAATGAACTTCTGCACCACCAAATTCAGCACATGCACCAGGCAAGGGATGTGCGTCAAACCGGCTAGTCCCAGAGATGCGACGAGATTTCGCTTATTATCGTACACCACCAGGCCGGGCTTGAGGCCCACCGGCAGAAACCACTGGTCGGTCTGTTGTTCAATACCACGCCACAACTCCTGCGCGGTGTGGGGCCTGTCCCCCAAACATATGAGTTTCAGAATGGCCTGCTGACGTTTACCCCGGGCTGTGCTGAAGTTGGTAGTGAAGGTGTGTGGCTGACTGGATGAGCTGGTGGAAGCCGAGTAGGAGGAGGAGGCTACAGGAGGCAAAGAATGATGCCCTGCGATCCTTGGCGGCGGAAGGACGTGCGCCAAGGAACTCTCCGCCTGGGGCCCAGCCGCCACTACATTTACCCAGTGTGCAGTTAGGGAGATATAGCGTCACTGGTCGTGCTTACTGGTCCACGTATCTGTGGTTAGGTGGATCTTGCCACAGATGGCGTTGCGCAGTGCACACTTGATGTTATCGGATACTTGGTTGTGCAGGGAAGGCACGGCTGTCTTGGAGAAGTAGTGGCGGCTGGGGACAACATACTGTGGGACATCCATGGACATCAGCTGTTTGAAGATGTCTGTGTCCACCAGCCTGAATGACAGCATTTCAAAGGCCAGTAGTTTAGAAATGCTGGCATTCAGGCCCAGGGCTCGAGGGTGGCTAGGTGGGAATTTACGCTTTCTCTCCAAGGTTTGTGAGATGGAGAGCTGAACGCTGCCGTGTGACATGGTGGAGATGCTTGGTGACCCAGGTGGTGGTGTCGGTGTCAGATCCTCTGTTTGGTGGGTGGCAGGTGCCAACGTTCCTCCCGAGGCGGAGGAAGAGGCCGAGGCAGCAGCAGAAGAGGGAGCAGGGGGAGCCTGAGTGAGTTCCTTGCTTTTAAGGTGTTTACTCCACTGCAGTTCATGCTTTGCATGTAGAAGCCTGGTCATGCAGGTTGTGCTAAGGTTCAGAACGTTAATGCCTCGCTTCAGGATCTGATGGCACAGCGTGCAAACCACTCGGGTCTTGTCGTTAGCACATTGTTTAAAGAAGTGCCATGCCAGGGAACTCCTTGAAGCTGAATTTGGGGTGCTCGGTCCCTGGTGGCGGTGGCCAGTAGCAGGCGAACTCTCTTGGCGGCGGCTGGTCTGCTTTTGCCCCTTGCTCCCTCTTTTGCTACGCTGTTGGCTCGGTCTCACCACTGCCTCTTCCTCTGAACTATGAAAGTCAGTGGCACGACCTTCATTCCATGTGGGGCTAGGACCTCATCTTCCCCTGCATCGTCTTCCACACAGTCTTCCTCCCTGACCTCCTGTTCGGTCTACACACTGCAGAAAGACACAGCAGTTGGCACCTGTATTTCGTCATCATCAGAGACGTGCGGACTCCAATGAGGTGGTATTCCCATGTCCTCATCATCAGGAAACATCAGTGGTTGTGCATCAGTGCATTCTATGTCTTCCACCACTGGGAAAGGGCTAGGTGGATTCCCTTGGGAAACCCTGCCAGCAGAATCTTCAAACAGCATAAGAGACTGCTGCATAACTTGAGGCTCTGACAGTTTCCCTGATATGCATGGGGGTGATGTGACAGACTGATGGGCTTGGTTTTCAAGAGCCACCTGTGCGCTTTCTGCGGAAGACTGGGTGGGAGATAATGTTGTGAACATGCTGAATCCACTGTCGGCCACCCAATTGACTAGCGCCTGTACCTGCTCAGGCCTTACCATCCTTAGAACGGCATTGGGCCCCACCAAATATCGCTGTAAATTCTTGCGGGTACTGGAACTTGAGGTAGTTGGTTCACTAGGACGTGTGGCTGTGGCAGAATGGCCACGTCCTCTCCCAGCACCAGAGGGTACACTAACACCACCACGACGGCGTCCGCGTCCCTTACTAGATGTTTTCCTCATTGTTACCGTTAACCAAGCACCACAATAAGGAAAAAAATATTTGGCCCAATGTATTGATTTCAAATTCAGGCCTTTTTTTACAGTCACCTAACACTATCTGCCAATTTGTTTATGTAGCGTATTACACTAATCCAGGCACAGCAGTAACCACTGATTTAGGGGAATATCTATTTTAGGGCTAGTATTTAGGCCCTGGATGAAAGGTATCCTTTTATGGACAGATTTACACTTGGCCTGCAAAAGCTGGGACAAAAGATTCAGGGTATTGCTATTTTGGCAATTGAATGTCACCCCAGAACAAAATATATGTTTTTGCGGACACTTTGAATCCTGGCCTGCAACAGCTGGGACACCAGATTCAGGGTATTGCTATTTTGGTAATTGAATGTCACCCCAGAACAAAATATATGTTTTGACGGACACTATGAATCCAGGCCTGCAACAGCTGGGACACCAGATTTAGGGTATTGCTAATTTGGCAATTGAATGTCACCCCAGAACAAAATATATGTTTTTGCGGACACTATGAATCCTGGCCTGCAACAGCTGGGACAACAGATTCAGGGTATTGCTATTTTGGCAATTGAATGTCACTCCAGAACAAAATATATGTTTTTGCGGACACTATTTATCCTGGCCTGCAACAGCTGGGACACCAGATTCAGGGTATTGCTATTTTGGCAATTGAATGTCACCCCAGAACAAAATATATGTTTTTGCGGACACTATGAATCCTAGCCTGCAACAGCTGGGACACCAGATTCAGGGTATTGCTATTTTGGCAATTGAATGTCACCCCAGAACAAAATATATGTTTTTGCGGACACTATGAATCCTGGCCAGCAACATCTGGGACAGCAGATTCAGGGTATTGCTATTTTGGCAATTGAATGTCACCCCAGAACAAAATATATGTTTTTGCGGACACTATGAATCCTGGCCTGCAACAGCTGGGACACCAGATTCAGGGTATTGCTATTTTGGCAATTGAATTTCACCCCGGAACAAAATATATGTTTTGACGGACACTATGAATCCTGGCCTGCAACAGCTGGGACACAACATTCAGCGTATAGAGATGGCCCGAACTATCCGCCGGCGAACAGTTCCCGGCGAACATAGCTTGTTCGCGTTCGCCTCAACGGGCGAACACATGCGATGTTCGGTCCGCCCCCTATACATCATCATTGAGCAAACTTTGACCCTGTACCTCACAGTCAGCATACACATTCCAGCCAATCAGCAGCATACCCTCCCTCCCAGACCCTCCCATCTCCTGAACAGCATCCATTTTAGATTCATTCTGAATTTGCAGTCTTAGTGAGAGGAGGGAGAGTGTAGTTGCTGCTGATTTAATAGTGAAATCGATAGCTAGACTAGTGAATTCAGTGTCCACTCCAGTCCTGAAAGACTCATTTGATCTCTGCTGTAAGGACAGCGTCCTGACAGCTCCCCAAAAAGCCCTTTTTGGGGCTGCAACATTAGTTGCCTGGCCTGCCTGTGTGTGAGTAGCTGCAGGCCCACAGACTGTAGTGTGCCCACTGCCAGTGCCCACCCCTGTCATCCCATGTGGCACAGGACTTTGCATCAAAAAAAGGCATTACATTTTTACACTTTAATCTAAGGTTAGTTGCCTGCCAGTGTGTGTCAGGCTGACTTCCACTGACTGTAGTGTGCCCACTGCCAGTGCCCACCACTCATACCGGCTGGCACAGGACTATGCATAAAAAAAGTCATTTAATTTTTACACTTTAGTGTAATTTTAGTTGCTTGCCTGCTGCTAGTGTGTGTCAGGCCGACTTCCACTGACTGTAGTGTGCCCACTGCCAGTGCCCACCCCTATCATCCCGTGTGGCACAGGACTTCGCATAAAAAAAAGGCATTTAATTTTTACACTTTAGTGTAATTTTAGTTGCTTGCCTGCTGCCAGTGTGTGTCAGGCCTACTTCCACTGACTGTAGTGTGCCCACTGCCAGTGCCCACCCCTGTCATCCCGTGTGGCAAAGGACTTTGCATCAAAAAAAGGCATTTCATTTTTCAGTTGCTTGCCTGCTGCTAGTGTGTGTCAGGCCGACTTCCACTGACTATAGTGTGCCCACTGCCAGTGCCCACCCCTGTCATCCTGTTTGGCACAGGACTTTGCATCAAAAAAAGGCATTTCATTTTTACACTTTAGTGTAATTTCAGTTGCTTGCCTGCTGCCAGTGTGTGTCAGGCCGAC